>LD700011.1:4205732-4219802 GCA_003118335.3 Papilio memnon | reverse complement strand
AGGCGATGGCCGCGCGCGGTACCTCGTACCCGTCCAGCGTGTCTGCGCCCGAGTCGCTGTCGTACATCAGCTCGAGGTACTTGGGCGTGTGCTGCGGCAGCAGGCGGGAAGGTTCCATCTGCGCTTCGGGGAAGTCCTCGTCTGAAACAAGCAACGATGGTTGAAATTATATAGTGTCAAAAGTCAGTCAGTGGTCGTAGCTAAAAATAAGACATTGCATATTAAATTGGTGACACGCTTGTATGAGACGATCATGCCTTTTAATTACTTTACATTATTTCATGCTCAGCCTGTAATCGTAGCTTTAATGCTTATTACACGATGAAGTGAGAAGCAAGTTGCCAAGAAATATGGAGCCGACATCTTTTCACAAATAAAATTAATATGATATACAACAAGTAAATAAAGCATAAAACGAACCTACGCAGGCGTTTTGATTCTCGTCCAGCAGGTAGGTGCGGTTGTCGACTGCATCTGAACATGCCGCATGCGCAAGGCATTAGTTTACAGGTTAGTATCGTTAAAACATGCTTAGTATTTATTATTATTTCGCCCCATTTCAATAACATACACTCGTTTCATCAATCTTATAAATATTTCAATTATGGATACAAATGTGAAAGGCGCAATGTTGTGTGCGTACCGTCAGCGAGTAGGGTGAGATATTGCGGGTGCGGGTGGGGCTGCGCGGCGAGAGGGGCGTGCGGCGGCGCGGCGTCGCGCAGTGACGTCACCAGCGCCAGGCACTGTGCGAACGTCGGCCGCAACTCCGCGCTGTAGCTCCAGCACTGCTGCAGCAGCTCGTACCTGAAATGTAATCAATTGCTAAGAAAAGTGTGTGAACAAATGTGCTGACTAAAGACAATAATAAAATGCCGCACTCGAGAGTCGTTAGTTGAGCGATTAAGGAATCACTTAATTTTTATTGATCAGATTCCTAGATGAATTTTACGGAAAAAAGGGTCTTTTCAGTCAGCAACAAAATAAAAGGCTACATACAGAGGCGGGGGGCAGTTTGGCGGTCGGTCCGGCGTGCCGCCCGCACGCACGTAGTCCAGCACCTGCCGGTTTGTGCGCGCTGGGTACGGCTGCTGGCCCAACGACAGGATCTGCATGAAGTTACATTAGATTATTAACGTTTTCTTCTATTGTATTTTGTTATAGAAAGTCACAAACCACATGTAAATGGAACTACTTAGTACTCTGAACGTACTCACCTCCCAACATAGTACGCCCCACGCCCATACGTCTGACTGACACGAAAATATACCGTCCACTAAGCACTCCACGGCCATCCATCGTACGGGCAATAGTCCTGCAATAACGTAAATAGATCATTAAGGTGAACTTATTTACCGAGAGGCGGGACGCTATTGGAAGGTTCGATGATAATAATTGATATTGTACCTTCCCCCTCCTTCCTGTAGTAGTCGTTCTTGTATATGTCTCTGGCGAGGCCGAAGTCCCCGATCTTGACGAGTCTGCCGGCGGCGCGGTGCGACACGAGACAGTTGCGCGCGGCGAGGTCGCGGTGCACGAAGTGCATCTCCTCTAGATACCGACAGCCCTTCGTCACGTCCACGCACATGTTCAGCAAGTCGAGCAGCGTCAGAGATTCAGGAGTATACTGTAAATGTTTTAAATTGAGCTATAAGCAATCACGCCTTGATTTTCTCGTCATAAATTGGATAGTCTTCACCTATAACAATATTTATACGAGTTAAGACTGGTTATTTGGTCACTAAGGTAGTTACGTAGTGTAAATTTCTCACACTCAATCAATAAAGGCTAAGACAGTCCAACTGGCGACCGTGTGCTGCATCAAGAGTAGTAATAAATGGTAAATGGGTACATACCAATGAGGGTCGCTTGGCGCGGAGATAGCTGAGCAGGTCGCCGGCCTCCATGAGCTCCATTAGGATGTAATGTGGATCGTTGTCGAGACAAACGCCCAGCAGGCGCAGTATGTGCTCATGCTTGAAGTTGGACATCAGTGCAGCCTCCTTCAGGAACTCTGCCTTCTCCTGCTCCGTGGCTCCTTTCCTTAGC
The DNA here is from genome assembly GCA_003118335.3 of Papilio memnon. Classification (NCBI taxonomy): domain Eukaryota; kingdom Metazoa; phylum Arthropoda; class Insecta; order Lepidoptera; family Papilionidae; genus Papilio; species Papilio memnon. The sequence continues at coordinate 4,217,753 of LD700011.1, read as the reverse complement.
GTTTTGACGGCGACTTTAGTGTCACCAGTGCCGTTGTTGAGACGGGCGACGCCTTCGAAGACCTCGCCGAATGCACCGGAGCCGAGGAACTTGTTGAGAGTGATGTGGTCGCGGCGCACGTGCGGCAACGCCGCTATCTCTGCCTCCGTAGGACTTGCTATGCCCTGGGATTAGTTTACATGTTTGTAAAAATGTACTTTTACTGATGATCCTTAGTTCCTTTATTTCGCAGTCTCTTTAACTATTTATGGCGTAATTACAATATTCTAATGAATTCATCTAATGATTCATGAATGTTACCTGGTTATACAATATGTTATTGGAATGTCTAATGGGCAGCTGGCGCAGCGTGGCCAGCTCGACGTCGGGCCCGCGCCGCGTCGTCGTAGTGCTAAGTTGAGCCTCAAGGGCAGCCTTCTTCTTATTACGATGTTTGTAAGCTGAAATAAAAACAATATCTCACTCCATTTCCGTATAAGTAAAGAACCGATACAGTTTAAAAAGTTATATAATTGGAAGTATTGAGTCAAAGCGAAAGTATGCTCGGTGTAGACATACCATACGTGAGCTAAATACGATAGTATCTGTGTTCAGTACTTACTGTAGAGCAGTAGGGCGGGCACGGCGAGGGCGAGCGCGGCGATTGCGGCTAATGCAGCAGCTAAGGCTGCGGGGTGCGGGCTCGGCACAGCGGCTAGCGGCGCACCCGACAGCTCCGCGCCCATTGACAGCGCGCCCCAGCCGTGCTGGTTGCGCGCCTGCACCTGCGCGACGTACCCCGCGGACACCTCGCCCGCGCCGATCAGCCAGTAAGATTCTATCAACAAATGCTTACTTTACATCTAGCTGTCACATCCCTACGTATGTGTGGCACAATGTAACTGTCAATCAGCCCCATATCTTAATTTCCGCTTACACATGTGTATGTTTGTTTTGTCTTCTCATCAACTTTAATATTGGATCACTCAAGATAACTATTTTAAAAAATCATAAAAACAAACAGTATCAGTAACAAAATCGTAAATCAATAATATGTGTGGAGTCAACCCTCACTAATAAAACGCGACTCAGTCATTCCTTAGTTATGGTAGTCTCCAGTGAGCACGTTTAATGAGCGGATGATGATGATCAAAACTTCAAACAAACAATGCCGACCATAAAATGAAGACGCTAATTCGCTATTGTTTGTATCACTAACCGGTGCCATTGTGCAGCAGCTCGAGGCCCTCGCGTATGATCCGCATTTTCATTTCATCATCAATGTCATTCGGTAAGTTAGCAGGTAACAGCTCACTGTAGTTCTTTAGATTAATTTCTTCCGTATTCGTGTCACTAAAACAACATGATATTGATAAAAGTAGGAAGTAAAGAAAGTGGTATATAAACACGCAATTTCCGACCTTATTCAAATTTAGGGGTCTTATTTATGTATTCATGAAACTTACATATGTTGGGGTCGTCCCCAAACACGGTATTCTGTGACAGGATAACCTTTAGGGTCGGGTTCTGCCCACCAGGCGCGCAGCACCTTGTCGCCCACCGCCTGCACGCGCAATGGTCCCGGCGGACCCGGCACGTCGCCTATTCATAACGAACAGTATTTAATGTCAACTAATTGTACAATTTTCAATTGTAAAAATTATTTCGAAATTTGCATCAATTATTTCGAAATATGTTATTCTAGTTTACTTGTAACTGGTTCAATATGTAATGTAAGAACAAATACTTAAAACCAAGACACTTCTATCTTACCTAGTGTTTCGTAAGTGAATAGATCTTCATTGGGCCAGTAGAAGTGCGGGGCGTGTGGCACATACTGCATGCGCAGGCGGAAGCGGTAGCGAGTGCGCGGCCGCAGCCCCTCCGCCCGCCACTCGCCCCCCGCGACCCTCTCGCACGCCCGCCACGCGCCTTTCGGCATTGCCTCGCTGTACTCCACGTTATATCTACAATGATATACCATATACTGTGTTAATAACTGCCGCACTGTTAGTTTAGGATACAAGCAGTATGCAAAGAACTGACTGATGCAGCTGGTAGGTAGAAGGCGGTGTCCAGGCGACGCACAGGTCGTAGGCGGTGGAGTTGCGCAGTGCAAGCGGCGCGGGCAGCGGGTAGGTGCGCAGGCGCAGCGCGGGCGAGTCGCCGCTGCGGCTGCTGTGCGCCGAGCGCGCGCGCACCCACACACTGTAGCGGGTGTCGGGGTTCAGTCGCGTCATGTTCGCGCTCCCGCCCTCTGACACCTCGAATGTATTGTGCTCTAATATAGATAAACAAATAAATAAGTCAACAATTTTTAATTTTACTTTGTAGGACCTGATATTCTAGAATGGAACTCGAAATTGCAAAATTGAAAAATACTCATTTTGTTTAATACATGAGTTCCAACTGTACATGTAGGACGCGCCACAGTTTTATTTATGCTGTTATTTTATGGCACATACTTAAAGAAAAGTTACCTTTCAAGGGCAATGAGGAGGAGTCATCCGTGCCCCAGTGCAACTCGTACCAGAGACCGGGGTCCGGGGTCCACGTGACGCGCGCCAACACCGGGCTCAGAACGATCGCCTTAACGTCTTTCGGAGCGGTCGGTGCTGACATTTGAAGAAAAATTATTTATTAAATCATGGACAAATTTAATTTAAAAGGTAATTTTATAACATAAATTTAGAAGTGCCTACCTTCTGCAGCAGTTTGCAGGACCAAAGGGGCACCCACGATAGGAGCAACTTCGTGCAGCTTAGCGTAGTAATTTGTCGCTTGCAACATCACCGTGTAATTGGTAAAAGGATTCAAATCGTTAAGAACTATTTCAGAGCTTGTAGTTATCTTATACGAACATGCCTTCTTGTCGCAAATTATTGGCTTGTTTGACGTTCTTAAACGATAATAAACGGTATATTCTATCGCAGCCATTTCATAATTATATTGATGGCAGTATTTAGGTTTGCCAACTTTGGGCATCTGCAACGTTAGACTGTTAGCCGAGTTTGAAATCACTGTTGGATGCAGGTTGTGCGCCTTCGGGAACAAACACTGTCTAGGCGGGTACGGCTGAGTGGCCGGGTCTAACGTTACTATTTTATAACCGTAGAAAGCTTTCACTTGTTCTATCTCACTTTTCGTCAATTTGTTCGTGTAATAGATAGACTTTTCCGTTGAATTAAACCAATAAATGTATTTGCTATCCACGGTGATCGCCATCGGCGTGAAACCGTATTTTTTCTTCGATGCGTCTACGACCACCCTACATTTGCACGCGGTTATATCCGTGGCAACAATTTGATGCACCCAAGGATCTACCCAGTATAATTCTATGTCGTCTTTTGTCATATCGAGTGTGAAAGTTTTGGCTACTTGAGGATTTTCTGGACAATTACAGTTGCTGCGTACATGTGGACGTTCGTCGTGATTGGAAAAAAATGTGCGTATGTGTGATCCATTGATTCTTGAAGTCATAAGCGTGCCCAGACTGGGATGACTATTTTCTTCGTACCAATACAAAAACCTGAGAGAACAATTATTATACAATTGTTATACTTTTTTCATAATTTGAAATTACACACTTGAACACATTTTCTCCTTACCCGTGCAACGGTGATATCTGCAAGCTGTATATGGGTTGTTTCCTTGAAAATATCCTCGCTATCAGAGGTCTCGTGTTGGGCATGCCGAGGCTTGCGCGGTACACCACGTACGCCTCAGTAGCCGTCACCTCGTGCTGGCTCCAGTACACCGCGCGCCCCACCCAGTCTGCGCAGATACTCGTTGCTGACGCATTTATTGATGTTAACTGAAAAAGTAACAAGATTACAATTAGAGTAAGACACGATTAAAATCACAGCTTATTATCTGCTATTATTTTTTAATTTTGCCTCCAGCTCATTCTGTCTTCACAGTCCCTCCTTTTTGCGCACGTTTGTGTGAAGCGGTGGTACTTGATATCAGGTGAATGTCTTCTTTAGTCAAAGTAATATGTCCTATTCTCTACAACAGATGCATTTCTAAAACAGTCATACTTAATAATAAATGAAATATTTACCTTATAATGACCGCTACCGTTGATTCTTGATGAGAATATTTCTTCCAGGTTGTTCACCCAGTACACGACATTCTCCTCCGTGGAGACGACGAAGTCGACCGGCTTGCCTGTGCTCTTCGGTATGATCTGACTCTCGCTGGAGTCCAAATCGAAGATTTTGATCGATTCTTGTGATGACAGCATTACTTTCGGTATCGGATTTATTTCATCGGACGGTGCAGAAATTATTTCAGAGAATTCACCGTAACCAGCGTCTGTGTAGGCTCTAACCTAGAGGCCAAAAAGGAAAAATGCTTACTATATCGACTCTTTTAATACAAAACTCACGTGCAAAACTAAAACAAAATTAAAATTATACACCCTAATTAAGACGTAAAAGAATATAATACCTACCCGAAAAAAATAAATAGAGTTTGGCATAAGGTCCTTTAGCATGATCTGTGTGTGCAGGGGCGGCAGCATGGCGGCCGGGCACGCCGACGACTTCGGGGGCGGGGAGAGGGCGAGGGCGCTGGGGGTCGAGGAGTTGACGGCGGCTGGCTGCGACCAGCACTGCACCTCGTACTGCCGGATGATGCCGTTGGCGCGCGATGGTGCCTTCCAGCGGAACACCGCGGACAGAGGACCCCCACTAAATACATTTATTAAAATTAGAAGATAAAATGAAAATAATTTCACGATTATAAGTGTATCGATTTGTACGTCGTACAGTGGCAAATGCGTAGTGACATACGAGTAGGGACGAAAATATATTTTTAGTGTGACCTGTCTGCGGGCTGCACGTAGAGCGCGGGCGCAGTGGGCGGCGCGGGGCGGGCGGGCGGTGAACGGGCGTGCGCGCGCGCTGCTCCGCCGCCGCCCCAGTGTGTGTAGGCGCGCACCGTCACTTCCGCCGCGCTGTAGGGCTGCGGGCATCGCTCTCCGGACACTTCCACCCACGGCACCTCCACCGTCTTCTGTAATAACAAGCAATACATTTATTAGTTACTGACGACTTGTACTATCGCATTACGAGTATAATGCATCAGGACAATGAGTAAGATCATCAAGATTTACCTGACTATCAACATCTATTATAGCTGCCAATCATAAAAATGACAGAAGCCAAGAGCAGTCGACAATAAATCGCAAAGGTGGTAAAGTAATAAAACTTGTATCCGACTCTCACTTAACAAAAACATATAAATTTTCTGTATATGATTAGTTTACCTCAATCTTGAGATGTCCCTCGAACAGCAGGCTGACATCGTAGAAAACGCGTGCTTGCTCCAAGTTGACGCGGCGTGCCGGCGCCCACGTCACGTTGAACCGCTCCCACGAGCCCTCGATAGCTATCGATGATGCGTTTATTGTCTCCGGTATTGCTATTATAGATTCTGTAATTAAATTTAACTTTTCAAATATGGTCAAGTTTGATATCATGATATTTTCAGCCAAGAAACTTGGGGCCATGGGTTTTACCGCTTTGTGCATGAACGGTTGGATCTCTGACAGCGATGATCTGGACCCTCGGCATGAGGTCGGCGGTGTAGCGGCCCACCAGGTCGGAGACGACAGCGCGCGTCGCGTCCGCCACCCACACCAACCGCCCGCTGAAGTAACACAGCGGGCCCAGCGTCGCCGTGCCCGACAGACGCGACACCAGCGACCCTGACACCTAACAAACAATAGAGTTAAGTTCCATAATTAAGAGGAAACATGGCCTTGTAATGTACATAAGACCAACTTGTCACTTGTCACCAGATGATATACATCAATTAGAGTTAATTGTAGGGAACAAAAGTATCATAAATAACACCTCACTAATTCCAGTAGATATTTTGTCAGCCGTCGGCGCTCGATGCAGCTCTGAACCGTCGTAGCTTCTCACTAACCAGTATAGCCATTTCTTTTCCAAGTCCGCCGTTAAGCCCATTACTAAAAATCAATTAAAATCTATGAAAACTATTATTTTAATTAACCGCACCTCTATTTTTATTGCAGGAACTTTTCATGCTTGTTGGTCTTATAGCCTAGTTCTGATTTAGTGGAAGAATTTCCAAGGGGATGTTATAAATAGATCATCAGCTTGCCCTTGTCCCTACGGAGGGTTGACCCAGTATGTGCTGCTCTACCATACATTTCTATCAACCGTCATATCTGAATTCACTCACTTCTTAAGCATATCCTCTTTCACACAATTCATCCATACTTTCTTCGGTCTTCCTCTAACTTTGTAGCCATCCACATTCAATCTTAACCCTTTCTTCTTTGTGTCCCCATCCTCTCGACGCATACTATGTCCATACCACGCTATCCTTTTGCTTCTCAAATTCTAGACTACTGGCGCTAATTTCAAACTTTCTCTAATATACACATTCCTAACGTTTTCCCTTCTTGTCACACTATACATCCATCTTAACATACGCATTTCAGCCACATGCAATCTCCTTTCGTATGGACATTATGTTATTAATTGAACGATATTAAATAATTTATTTTAAAGTTAAAGATCAAGTGATGATTATTACCTTGTTTTCCACTGAATAATTGTGCAGGATAATAAATGATCTTGTTCTCTCCGTTGAGCCGCGCGGCCTCGACGGCATGTCCTGTGCTCCAGTAGATGTAGGCAGCTAGCGAGTCAATGGTCAGCTCTTTGGCCACCGTCACTATAGGTACCGGTTCGCGCCCGCTGCCGTCGAAGTTACCGCGACTGATCTATACAAAACAAGTTATAAAGTCACTGTATTCACAAATAACTGCAAAAATTAAATATCACAAACGCCGAGGGAAAGAATTTGACGTTCCTGGCGTTGGATCTCTGATTGCGAGTTAGAAATATTGCTATCTCCTATTAGAAGTGAGCATTACGACTGTCATATCACAATCTTTTGGATATGTACTCACCAGCTGCTGCTTGGGATTGGACCAGTATATCTTATGTCCAATCCAGTCAACGGCGAGGCTGGCGACGTTGTCGAGGGCGGGCAGCAGGCCGCGTGCGTTGGAAGTACAGTTGTACCACATCACAGTGGACGCGTTCGTCACCAGGTAGACCACGTCGCGGTACCACGATATATCCGTTATGTATAAGTTCTTCAAATGGCCACTGATAAATATAATGGAGAAATTTTAATTTCTTGATCTTGCTCAAATAGCCTCGTACAAACAAGCCAAGCTAAATTTGGCCCATTACAGTGCTCTCCTATTCTACTAAATGTATTCCTATACTAACTTTTAACGTTTGCCAATATAACCGCTTAGTTCATAAGAATATATGACAATTTAACTCAACACAGCGAGAAAAAATCTTTCTAATTGTGAGTGATAGTTACCTGTGAATTAATGTTTTCAAGTTGTCGCCAGTCAAGTCAGTTTGCAGAAGACCGTCAGGTCCTGACCACAGCAAAGTGCTGTGCAATGTTGTTGGTGTAGAAGCCAACGTTTTACCAACGAACTCCGACGACCACGGTCCTAAAATCAAATAACAATTACCTTATGTCGATTACGTACCAGATAAGGGAGGAAAATGAGAAAAGATCTCATTTAAATTATAGAAATACCTCCTCAATTTTGCGTTCATCACAATTATTAATGCCACAAGAAGCAATTTTCCAAAAAAATAAGTGATTGTGTGTGATTAAAAATAAGTGAAAATACCTGATCCCGACTCTGTCTCCGCCGCAACTTTTATGACATATTCTGTGTCTTGCTTTAAATGTTTGACCTCACACATGGAGTCGTTGATATTTTTACTGAAAAAAGAACAATTAATTTAACCATTTGTGTAATGTTACTAATTGTTGATTTTTTTAAGAGAACGGGAAATAATAATAATATTACAATTGTTTTAATAATCTCTTATAATATAATCAACTAACATTTCTATAGTTATCCCAGAATCCATATGCGTCAGTTCTAGACGAAAGGTCCACTGCTGCCAGGCGCCATTGCCCTGGTGTCCCAGCAGGTGAGGCGGGGACCAGGAGATTTTCGCGCGGTCGATGCCCATCACACTCTGCACTCCTAGCGGTGGGTTGACAGGCACCGGGATCGGCTGACAGCTTCTTAGTGCCACCAGCACTTGACTAGTGGCCACTACCTTAGTGTTGAACGCTAGAGGGTACTCGTTGTGGAAGTAGCTGTCGCTCTTCGCGTGGTATTCCTCTATCAACATCTCCCTGCCGTTTGTCCAGTAGAACAGGCCGCTGGCGTACGCTATTGACCTCACAGACGAGAACATCGGCGTCTGCGTGTTCGGCCTGAAGTCTGATACTGTTCGCCTGGAACAAGCATATATCATTAATATAGTAAACATTTTTATAGATCTTAAAAATGGGATAGACCAGTGTCGTCTATCGACAATAGAAGTAGACTCCACTTTACGGCTCTATGACAAAAAAAACAAGTATACCAACCCATCTAAAGACACAGCCAGCACTGTATTCCGCCGAAGGTGTGCCACGAGTAATCTGAAGTCGGCGTGGTCGACGGTGAAAGCTCCGAGATGCGCATCCTTGACTATGCACTTGAGTGTCGCGTTGTGCGGTACACCGTTAGAGATATTTGCCAAGTCTAACCGGTATAGACCCCCGTGCTCTACCCCACGCAGCGCCCAGAACAAATACCTAAACAATTGCGAAAATGTTGTACGATATTGCAAATCGATTAATTGACAAGTTTTTGATGTTAGAGAGGAAAGAATTAATAAAATTCGTTTAAATTAGCGTTTAGAATATTTTATCCTATTATAATTAAGTAAGTAATTGATCTATCATTTCAAAAACATAATTGCTTACCCATTATAAGCATCCACTTCAAAATGAATTGGCCTTGAGTTGAAGCCTGACAATGCCACTATCTGATTTCTACCTTCAAAATCACATCGTATTATTTCCCAACTGGAATACAGTGACGTGTTAGATGAACTGCCATCTCTCGCATAATGCACTTCTCCGAGTATATATAAGTGTCGATTTAACCAATCCACGGATAGATCTAGAGGTTTGTACGTATTCTTCGGCGTGATTATAGCATGGGAGATGCTTCTCTTCGATAAAGAATTGCGATACACGTAACCGCTGGATACAGAAACGAATAAAGAGTTGCTGGATATATCTAACCCGACACCTGAAATAGTAGAGGCAAAGTAAAATAGAGACATCTTACTCAAGAACATACACAAAAAATTACCAACAAAAAGTACACAACTTGACCAGAGATCTTATCTAGATTTTATTTTATTCAACATACCAGTAATAGTTTCATTGGTGGTGTACAACTCAATGGGATCTGCGAGTATGTCGTTTGCAGGAGCAGCTAAAATGTTTCGCTCCCCCCCTAGTATAAGAATGGGTTGTTGGCTGGGAACAGCTGAAAATAATATACTGAAATAAATAAACGATACAAAATCGTATTTCATATTAAAGTTTTCCAAGTTGAGTTATAATTCGAACACTAGATAAAGGTACTTAATAGTAAATATTAGTAGCATAACAAACTTACATTTAGGCAAAGGAGGTGTAGATATCCTGACATAAGCGCGAGGTCCCTCCCCGACTGCGTTGCGCATTGACACCGACACCTCGTACTCGCGCGCCGGGGCCAGGTTTTGAAACATATAGAACAACGTCTTGTTCGAAGCCGGCATATCCTAAAACAAGTAAGAACATACTGAATATTGTGTATCTTGAAATATTTTGGAGCAAGTGCGGTCATTGTCTATTGATGAAATTCACACAAAATTAACATATTAAAACAAATGATGAATTACCTCTAGAGCATCATTAGTGTTGGGCTGTGTGTCGGCAAGTCGCAGCACGTACGAGATGAGGGGTCCGTTGGGGAAGGGGCCGGGCTGCCAGGAGATGGCGACGCGGCTGGGGTCGGGCGCGGCGGCGCGCAGGGCGGCGGGCGGCGAGCCGGGTTTGCCGCTCTCCAGCGTAGATATAACCACAGAGGGCGCTGAGTAAACTGGCTCACCGCTGCTCACGCGACCGGAGAGGAAGATCGCTACACGGAACTGAATCAGATAAAGTTATTTTGTGTTAGTGTTTTTTACTTTACTACATCTATTATTAATCAGTAAATTAAATTGCATCTCTATGACAACCTCGAGAATACGAATCTAATATGATAATTACCCTTCATTTTCAAGATTTTTTGGTTCGAAAACAATATAGGCATCAATCTCCACTTCTTTATTTGTTTTGGATAAAAAAGCTTCAAAGTACTTGTAAAACTACAAACATTGGAATCTACCCTCTGAATATTTATAATTCTATTATAATTCGTGCTGACCAACTTTTCATGTTCAGTTTAGATGCCGACTCACTCTGTATTTAGTGTACGGCCGCAGATTGTCAACATGTATAATAGAGCGGTCGGCGTGACTGGCGTTGGAGTAGAACTGCCATGTTCCGGGCAGCTCCTCGTAGCGCCACTGCAGCAGGTGGCTCAGGTTGGCCACGCTGGGCGCCTCCCACACCAGCGACAGCGACCGCGCCGTCAGACTGTCCGCCACCAGCGCGGGCGCACTCGGTGTACCGATCAGTTCTACAAAATGTACACATTAATATTAAAAAAAAGATACACTGAAATAACGTACAAAATACTTATAATTACTTGAATTAGATTAAAATATCACATTGGAATCTTATATTACATAAAAGGTGAATAATGGAATTGTTAAGTTCTTATTTTTAAATAATTTCTATGTTAAATCAGCTAAAGCTATTAAAGCTACTAAAAAAAAGATTAATTACATCTAAAAAGTTTAAAAATTCTAACCTCTTAACTTTTGAAAGTAAGTATTAAGAGCTTCATTGCAACCCATCACGCAATACAACTCCCGAGAAAATACTGTTTCCGATGTCACGTTCTGAAAATAATAAATTCCATTAGCATAAACTTTAAAAAACCTTAACATTTAAATTATAAAGAGTTTTGAAACTTACACAAACATTCTGACATGAGTTTTTTAATCCTAATTGCCATAAGCTGCATCCCAGTCGACACTGGAAAAGAAAAGAATTAATTAAAGTATTGAAGTTTTAGGATTTTTTTGAATGCAGGTAACGTAAGTTATAAATGAATGTCCAATATATAGAAACCTGTCTAACTGTAGGTGACTACGGTTTTATCAGGCGTAAATTGGATCAACATATCTGTGCACGTTGCTTACATTTGTTTTATGGTTTTGTAAATCGTTTGCGAGAGTTTGGCGTGTTTACGTCGCACACGTGTTGCTCTCGAAGACAACTCTAAACATTCACATACGTGGCGTCTCAAGTGGATCACAACTTTTAACTTCTGTTTCTTTTCAGTACATTTTTTATATTTGAACAACAACCGTGAAACTAAAATACATACATTGGTTTTAAAACCGTAAATGACAAGCATGAAGGATTGGATGTAAGAAGCTAGCGAAAGCCACATCATGATAAAATAGAAATCTGCAATCTATTAAAACCGATCATTAAGTTCAACATACTACCGAAAATTAAATTATTTACACAGATATTTAATCTTTTTCCATTAATTAGACTCCCAGGAATGCGCATCGCCAGCCGATAATCTAGGCTAGATCTAGGTGTGTCTTTATCGAAATGGTTTTCATATTTTCTTCACAATTTTCGATTCTCTAGTTACACAGGTAGGAGCACTGCCTACCCTCATGGCGACTACCATGCCCTAATTAATATAGGAAAAAAGACAGGCGAATAAATAACCACTCACTTTTAGAATTCGGTTAAAAAGAAAGTGTACGTTTACCCAGAATGACGTTAGTTGTAACGGAATTCCTCGCTTGGGTGATGGCCTTTACGGATGGTGACCGGGCGCCGGATGACACAGGTGACTTAAGTGCCCTTATAACAAGTGAACTTGATTATGTCACTGATACGTACGTTATAGTAACTGAAGATAGTGGAAAAAAATAGTATCGAAATGAAATCTCACGCTATTTTTAAAGAGTTTGTTAGTTACATCTAACATAT
>LD700011.1:4168831-4199282 GCA_003118335.3 Papilio memnon | reverse complement strand
AGAGCTGTAAGATTTAGGGGGATGATAACGATTGAAAACTTTTATATTATATTTATTTGGAGATGTAAGATAGTCATAGTACGTGAGACAAAAATATAGCCACATTTAAGTAACTATCTCTTATCAAATCGAATAGAGCGTTGTTATAATTAGGTACATTACTGTAATAATTTGATAGCATTTTCAACTTTTTATATTCATTGAAGTTTCATCTATACCCCACATCCATATAATGAGTGTTGATTGGCTAATGAGCGGGCGGGCTCCGACGGCGTAGCGACATATGACATGGCGCATACTTCAATTAACTTTCCAATTGCTTGTTTGCGATAAAGGAGTGCGTTATCCGCCGAGAGGAGAAAGTTCTCGTGTGAAAGACCTTAACGATATTGATAAAGGATCAAACGTTTGAATTCTAGAATCAGAGCTGTCATTGTCCGTCTTGGAATTTTATGCAGATGATTGAAAGCAAGAGTAATTTCCTTTGTTTCGTTAATTTCGTACGATTCGTTCTTAATTAGGTTCTTAAATAGGAAATGGTATGAGGATATTTATCTAATGATTATAGAATTTCTTATCATCCAAAACCGCAACCAATTTTTTATTCTATATAATCTAGAATATTGCAGTTTACATAAAAACACAAGTAAACAATAACAGCCTCTCTCAGTTGGAGTATTGAGAGATGAGGTCAGCCCACAGCGGGCGTAGTGCGATCCTTGACAACAATGTAAACACACAATGTGGGCCGCCTCTGCCGCGCTGCGACTAACAGACAATTATCACAAACAAGGTCTTACATTTATATGTCGTTTCAATTCAACGCTGAAATGAAGTAAACAGAGTAGCGACAAATTCCATACATGGCGGCCATTACGTATAACATAGTAATTTTTTCAGTTATTTTGCGAAAATCGACTAAATGAAGTAACAGAAAAATAAAAAGTATGTTAGAACAAGTATTTTATTGTAAATACTTAGTAACTATTCATAAGTTTTAGCAACAAATGTGTACTTTATCTATGGTGAAAACATTTCTCGTTTGGATTGGAACGAATTCTTCTTCCAAGGATCATTAGCAGTTTAGTTTAGTTGAAATTCTAACAGAAAATATTTGAATATTCATATATTTTGTGTGCCAACGAACGTTCCCACAATTGTTCCGTAACATGTTCAGTTTTGTTTTGGTAGTTTTGCTCTACTGACTTCTTGAATAAATTATACCGATTATCGAATACGATAAATACGGTTTTATAAAAATATTCCCACGTGTCAGTTGTGTCTCATGTCTTTTTGATCTAATTGGGATAAACTACGATAGCAAATGTTATTTGATAATATGTTATTCCAGTAAAAGTCACACATAATATGGTATTGGTTCTAATTTTCGTTACTTAACTGATTGTTAAACTATCAAATTCAACACCATTTTTTTTTAATTCCTATATCATGTGTATGTGTACCCCATCATCCTGCTTCGTTACATTAAGTGGAATAATTTATTAGTTTCTCACATAAATTTGAAATATAATTTAAAACGGTGTAGCGGTTTACTTCCGACAAAGCAATTGTCGAGTTCCGATGGCGGGCAGCGGAGCGCGGCGTGCCTGTACACGGATCGGCTCTACCAAAACGTTATGGTGCGAGACCCCTATCGTTTAATGATAAACGTTGAACCGCATCATATATTCGTAACATTAACATTTCAATTATAATGATACCAATGTTGTGATACCCTTTTTGAAAGGAATATCCAAGTCAGTATAAGAACAATGTAACTAATGCAAACAATAATTTACTTATTACAATGTTTAAAATACAAATCTATATAACCATGCAGTTTAGCGTAACCCCCAACGAGAGTGGAGATTATAAGCAATATAAAACTTCCGCTGGTCGGTCTTTGATATTAATACAAATTGAGCCTTGTAAAAATTTCGCTCCCCCATGGGTGCGCGGGCTACTTATGTCGGTAAAGGAGACTTTAACCCTAGTGTATGTTATACAAAACGTCGAAATAAAACGAGTGAACTCTAAAATAGACAGAGGGGGGCGGCAACTAGCAGCTTCCTTCCTGCGTCCGCCCGGCGGTGACTCCCACGCCTCCCGCGCAGCGCACACCCCGCGGAGCCTACCGAGCGCCGGGACATGCTGGATGACCATCGGGCTTCCATGGGCTTCGGTCACACCTCAAAACACTTCCGATCAGTCGATATACTTCCTAACAAACTTGCGATGTTAAACGGGGAACTCAAAAGAACTCAAAATTGTTTATGATTGATAATCTTCAGAAACAAACATTATAACCCCATAGAAAGATTATGTTAGTATTCGTAGAATAGGAAAGAAATGTATACTATTAAGTCACTTAAAAACCCAACTCAATTCATAAAAAAACTTCCTAACTTCCTAAGTTTAAACGTGATTACTGATAATTTTTGTTAGCTAAATTCAATTTGGCTTTGGTAAGGAAGATGGTAATCATAAATGTTGTTCCGTTTAGAAGAGAAGTTTAAACTAAGCATTAGTATAATACATTAACTGTTGAAGAATATGAACAGGAAACAAACGCATTTGGATAAACAGGAACGAGGTGTCTATGGGATGAAAGCGAAAGGAACCACTGCCATTGCACCTCATCGGAAGTGCTGACTGATGGAGTAAAGAACTGCCAAAAACAACGTACAACGCAGTTTTATTTAGACAGTTTGTCTAAAGGTAGAGTATTTATTTACATCGGCAATCTAATGTATTGCTGATATAAACCAACAAGGTAAAACCGATTCCTTTGCTAGTAAAGTGATTTCGTTGTTGTTTTGTGGTTATCGAGTGTCAATGCGATTTGAAGTGGCATTTGCTACTGAGAAAATAGAAGAGCAGTCTTTTTAAAATTTATTTTTACTAACTTCTATCATGATTTGAGAATTTCTTTGTGTTGATTTGTTTTAATTTTAATTTGTTTAATAATTCGGAAGTCACTTAAGTTTTTATACACATTTTCTATTATACCGTTATTTAAATATTAAGAGATGAAAACTGAGAAATAAATGTAAATTATTAAATTATTAAATTGATTATAATCACTATCATATGACTTACAATAGAACACAAATTGTCTGTCCAAAAGTCAAGAGTAACAAGTCAATTGTGCTCCCCCGTTTATATGCTGTGTCCATATTTTATTAATGTAGTGTATAGACTGCATTATTTGCACAAACACACAGTGTACAATATATAATAAGTCTCAAGTAATGACATTCAGATTTTATAACTTTATTTATAAAACATCAAATGATAATTCGGCGCTGTTAAATTTTATGTTATTTGGAATAGGGAAGGCAAAAAATTATACAAATTAAACCAGATAATGAATATGGCACAAAAACTGATTATTTGTTATCACTTCTTTATTTTATCGTTGTGTATGTTTAAGTTAAAAATAATAAGATAAATATTTTTAAAAATCGGCACTTGTACACCATTTTTTGTGTACATATATGGTCATGCTAGCGTTTAACATTTCTATATGCACCCTGTTTCTCCAAGGGTTTTTGCGGGTACACAGGACGCAGGGGCGTAAATTGGACCGCACAGATAATTTTGACATTAACCAGTAGTAACTGTCAAAGTTGGCGGGAAAGAGCCGTTTTATGTCAGTCTTTAGTCCTGAATGATGGATAACTTGAACATAATATTAAAGTAAAATTCTCTCTCACTCGTTAAATTTTAGATAATAATGTTGTGCATTTTATTGTGAGTAACAATACTACAACATAAAGTTGATAACAAAGATGTAAAAATTTCGTTTTGAGTTCTTTGTTAATAACGGGTTCAAGGTTTTTTTTAAACTCTATAAAACAAAATACAATCAACGACAATAAACAAAGGTATTATAGGAATTACACAAATAGATTTGTATATACGTACAACTTAGTTTTTATTGTCTATTACTTTTCTAGGTCCTAAATAACTATAGCACTAAGACAGAAGAGCCCTGGTTCCTTTAATAGGGCCTTGAGGCTACTTTAGGAACCAGGTGCAACTATGAATAAACTAATTTTATTTTCTTCTTATGTAACTTTATTAACTTCTTTAAACTTATTATTTTTTTGTTAATGTCTCAAAATATATTTTTTAGTATCGTAAGATATTTCGTATCAATCTTCCCGATTCAAGACACTACTACAAAAAAGACTGTGGTAAAGATGCCATAGAAATTCAATTTCTTATTTAACTTAGTAAAAACTACTTTTCCAACTACAATATAGAATTACAAAAGCTCTATCTATACAAATTTAAAACCTGGAGTAAGTAATATGTCTCGCTCTGTTTCAATTTCAACCAGTTTCAAACTACAAGTAAGCCAGGATGACCTATTTCGTTTCCCTTATAGACTAAAACATTTAAATAATCAAAACAATTACAAACTAAGTAGTACGTGAGTTGTTTTATAACTTTGATTCTCATTTTCCCTTTATCCTGATTAGGCGAATTATTTTTAATTTTCTCTGTAATTTTATATTATTATTTCCTCGATATATTTATAATGCACACAAGAAGTGGGAGGTTTTGATAATCTATACTAATGTTATAAAGAGAAAAGATTGTATTTTTGTATGTATTGAAATAACTCTAAAACTATTGGGCAGATTTAAAAAAATCTTTCACCATTAAAATGCTATCTAGCTCGCTGAATAACATAGGCTATATTTTTACTATTATTTGATTTCACGTGGACGAAGTCGCGAGCAACTGCTACTCCATACTTCCATACATAATTGTTATGAACTTTGTGTATTTGTGCAGTTTTCCGCAACATTGTATAGATCGTTTCTTCTCTGCTAATCTCTGTTTTAGTGTTATTATCGATTGTTTTAATATAGTATTCATTAAGTAGTCTATATCGCGGTTACTGGGCCATAGGTTGAGTGGTGACGCTCAGTTATCAATCGGTAATTGCAAACTTTGATAATTATTTTCGACGGTAGCCTCACCGGTCACCCTCTGCCATCTTGTCAACAGGTCGGTATCAGTTAACATTGAATAAGAAAAATATTTGATATCCACAAATCAACAACGAAATATTGTAATTAAATGTTTTCGATTTACAATTTCTCAATTATTAGATACATAAAAAAATACCCTGTCTGTACACAACACTCCAAAATTAAGTTGTTTAGAGATGATCAAAATGTATCGAAAACACAAGCACTCATTGATTACTGATATTGGAGAAAGATACCTCCACGATAATTGGCATGCTCAAAAAACATTAAATTTTTCCTTTCTATTTGTAACTTTTATGAGTTAACAAAAATGTATTATATAATAATATAACTTTGATTTCCGTTCGAAAATCGTAAACGTATTGTAGGCAATTTTCAATAAAAATAAATACACTGTAAAAAGAACTTATCGCTTCAAAAGTTTTTACGATCGTGGCCTGCGTATGCGTAAACTTAATGTAGACAACGCATTGATAATGGAGGTTACGATAGGAAAATATAAAATAATGTAAATAATTAATAATAATGTAATAGTCTAATAGTAGTTAAATTAATTAGGTTTTAATTTGTTCAAATTCAATTTCATTTTTAAATTTGAATACGATGATTCGACTAAAGACCAAATTATAGATATTTTTTTATAATTGATGAATCCATCTCTGTATACCGTGCCACATCACTTATCAAATCTTTCGTAACTTCTGAGGGCGGATAATATTTGGTCATAATTATTGCTCCAATGTCTACCATAAAAACTGTATCTACCACAACAATTGTGGTTAAATTTAAATGAACTTACTTGTTGCACACTGCAATCGGAGCCGCAATTTACATCGAAGTGGCCATCTGCGGTCCGATTCTGGAAACAACAAAAGTTATAATGAGTAAAGAATACGACGGGTTTTTGTATGTTTTAATGTGGTGGAAGTTACTTTCTAGAGGTGGGAGAGGATACGGTGCAATTAGCGACGCACCGTGCCCTATGACTTCCGGCGAGCGCTTGCGCACTGGAGCGTGCCACCGATGTCGCAATCACGTTTATGTCACAAAAAAACTACGCTTTTAAACTGGAAAATCTGATTTCGTTTTTTTATTTTGATCAAATGAATAGGATAGACTGTCTTGATCGACTAGTTCGAAGACATGTTTTACTCTGTCTTCGCGCTAAATGATGTAATGATGGTGTAAACAAAAAAATATACCCTCAAAGTTTGTTTTAATGCACTTATCGTACGTACATTGAGAGTTTTATAGTAACAATGTATTCTGACTATATATTATATAATAGTTTTTGTTATTTCTTCCACTACGACTAATTCTGATTGTTGTTTTTGTATGGTAAGTGCTCAAAGTTTTACACATTTCACCGTACTTGTTACTAATATTATAAATGCGAAAGTTTAGATGGATGGATGGAAGGGTGGATAGATGTTTGTTGGAGTTTATAGCCTAAACTGCTTAACAGATCTCAATTACATTTAACATATAGGTGTCGAGCATAGTCTGGAACAACACTTACGCTACTTGCTTTTGTTTTCTTTTTTAGGTCCTACGAGGACGGAGTCGCGGGGGAAAGCTACTATGAAACATACAGAAACATACAGTTATGTTATGATGAATGAATGAAGTTATTTTATAATGGGTCTAATAATGAAACTGACACGTGAATGTCTAACTGTTAGTGAGGCAGAGTTCACATAATATCAGTTTCAGCGCGGTATGGCGGTATCTCGTTAGATATGTTTTGCGAGCGTGCGACCGGAACCCGCCAGCTCTATGGCCTCACCTCCGAAACACGATACCTGCAACCTGTGGTCACGTTTTGGGGATTTTTTTCACAGAAAAAATAACCAACCAAGCCAACATGATTTTAATATTACAAAAAACATGAGCTGACTCTTTTGTTATATCGTTTTAGTATCGACTGCAAGCGTAATTTTATTTTAATTTTTAGTGTAACATTTCCATAACAGTTATTATGTTATCTAACGTTCCTAATCTATATTGCTTTGCTTTTAAACATGACATTTCCAAAAGTATAAAGTAAAGATGCATATTAAGTGTTTGTAAGAAAAAGGGCTTATAGAAGCATAGCTCTATATTTAGCACTGTTGTCGATTACAGCGACCGACTAATTGCCGACAATTAGATGTGCGTTGAACTTGCGTCCGCAAACACGCACGCGATTGACACGCGGCTCCGCTAATACCAATCTTAATCACTTGCTTATCACACACTCATATAATATATTATAATATAGCAAATCGTCTCAGCTTTGCTATAATATAATGAAACATTAACCTAAGCTTAAACTACGTCTGCGATAGCTTTTCAATTAGTGATAGAATTTTTATCGGTAAGTTTTCTTTATCTGGAGCCTTTTTCCATCTTTCTGTTTTTATTTTGTTATTGATGTGATCCATTTTTCTGTTGTTTCCGTAACACAAATAATTTTCGATACATATGTAGTCTTGAGTTGTTCGTACTGTTTTGCATCATCATACTTCATACTCGTTGTTACTAATATGTATATTTATTTATCATACTAATATTATAAATGTGAAAGTTTAGATGGATGAATGTTTGTTAGAGTTTGTAGCTTAAACGGATGAACGTATTTTGAAAAATTTTGGTATAGATGTAGAGGATGGTCTGAAAGAACACATAGGCAACTCACTTTTGTTTTTATTTAATTCGACGAATACGGAGTCGCGGGCGAAAGCTAGTAATATTATAAATGCGAATGTTTAGATGGATGGATGGATTGACGGTTGTTTTTTAGAAGGTAGTTATCTCCAGAACGGCTCAAGGGATTTTGATAAAATTTGGCATAAATGTAGAACATAGTCTAGAAGGTCACATTAAACTACTTCTTTTTAATTCTGCGCGGACGATTACGCGGGCTAGGTATACTTCTATTATCTTTCCATTTTCATCCAATTATCCTTTTTCTATATTTAAAGACGCGTCGTTTCAAATAAGTAAATCATACTGGTTTATTACGCGTTGAGATAGTTGAATACGATACTTGAAGTTATATACGTTTTTGTTTTGATTATTGATTGTTTTGTTATTGTATTCTATAACCTCATTTATTTAATTACTGCACGTTTGTTTTTACTGCAGTCATATCTACTAAGTGAATTTATGAAATAATTATAAGCCCAGCGCGCAGCGGTTTACGAGCGAGCAATAATATTTGATCTTGATTCATTTGTGATTATGTAAGTTAATTTTTAATACATTGAACCGATCTTAGGATAGATAGATCAAAAGGGCGAGATACATTTTTTCCCTCCAATACAAAGTAATCTATACTAATATTATATAGGAAAGATTTGTATTTTTGTATGTAACGAATTAATTCATATACTAGTGGGCCGTTTTCACTCATTCTTTTACTATAAAGCTATATTAGCAGTGAGTAATATTAAGTTTGATTATTATTAGATGTTTTTTATGATTCCGCACGGACAACTTTACTCTCAAATAGTATATGCTGTTACCGAGGGTTTCTATTGCCAAAAACATTATATAAAATTATGTTTTTATCTCAGTTTTTGATACAGAAAGAGAATAAGAGAAAGAAGAGATTTTGTATGAATCCACAGTGAAAACCGACGGTGAAGACCGACGTTATAAACGTTAAAATAGTTCCAAGTTGTGTTACGACTACGGTTGTGGGCCTACTCGTTGCGGCCGAGCTCGTTTCCTACTTAAAGCAGTAAATTAATTTAAATTTATCCGTTTTGTTGGTTTATCCCCGAGTTAAACTTAAATTCCTTAGAGCAGTTAATTAGATTACGTTTGGAAAATTAACTTCACTTATTAACCTTTAAGTTTAATAAGTCGCTTTGCACTTAAGATGTTATCGTAGTTAATTAAACTAAAGTAATTAAAATTATTTGTATGAAATACAATGTTATTAAGATTGTGTCTTACATAAACAAGATGTTAAAATTGTAAGCAAAATCTATGCAAAAATTGTTTAAAATGTTGCCTTAATTTAATGATTAAGTTAACGTAGATACTAGCAAAAAACGTGTTAAGATGAGAATAATTTAACAAAACCGAAACCCGAATTCGAACTGCTTAATACTAGAGAGACCTAACAACTGAGGTCCTATGAAGTGTGCATTATAGGTATTTGAATCCAATCTTAACAAGTACGAGTTATATTATTATTTTTAGTATAATTACTACAAATCGTAAGTTATGAATGGTAAAAGTATTTTATATAAATGCAAACCTGGAAGGGACACTTTTCATTGCATCGAGCAACGGCTTCCGCTCCAAATTTCTCGGTGATGGAACTATAATCGCAGGCAATTGGCCAAGCGGACAAAGCCAATCCGAGCAGCAACACTAGCCATTTGTGCCAATTCAGCGGCGGGCTCATTGTGCCCACTGGCCGTTCTCTGTCAGGCCCACACGCGCACCGTCACGATAAAACTACCATTCTCATATCTAACGCACAATAAAATAATGAAACATATAATATTATGAAGACATAATTTTTACAATTTACCGGTACTATCAAAAGTTTGAGCGAAGTTTACGCGCGCGTAGATCATAACGTTCGTGATTTAGGCGCGTATACGCACGTTCGTGCGCGCACGCATCGAATGTCAATCGCGTACTGAAAGCAAGCGGACTGCGGGCTCCCCGTGCTACGCCACTACGCCGCTACGCTCATTAACACCTACCTGTTCATTCTAATGCATTTGCTCTAATTACTATCGTTAAGATTGATTGATTATAATGTAATTTTAAATTCAAAACTGCAACCTACTTATTTACATATTTTTGTAGACGAAATTGTTTTAATAAATTTTCAAGGTAAAAAATAGCTTGAAAACTCCACCTTCTTATACTTTTAATAAACGCTTGCATAAATATAGACGTAACATTATTATTATTTTACTATTTGATATGTTTTTATTTATTTTTGTATTGTATTTGTATCAGACTCTGCATTTCTTTTAACCAAATAAAAATCTCGTATTCTTTTTCATATTTACCGCTCCCTAAAGAAGTATAAGTTAAAAAACATTAAAATCTACTAAGTTTTTATTATGATCTATTGATTTTTGTCAATCAGTTAACCCTTTGACCCGTGCCTGTACCAGAGACACAAGGCCAGCGCCGGCGACGTATCTTGTAGCAAACTTCAATTAATTTAACTAGTCATTTGTACTGTGGTCAACTTCCCACGCTGATGCTAACATTCCATATAACAGACCATTTATATCACTGATTTCATTTTAAAGGATAAACTATAGAAACGCTTTAATATAAAAGTTACTAACTAAATATTGTGATGATATAAATATTAAAGTAAAGTTATATAAAAACTAGCTGTTGCGCGCGACTTCGCCCGCGTGAAATTAAATTGTAAATGAAAAAATATAGCCTATGTTATTCAAGGATAAATTACCTTTCTAACGGTGAAAGAATTTTTAAAATCGGCCCAGTAGTTTTTGAGTTATTTCAATACATACAAAAATACAAATCTTTCTTCTTTATAATATTAGTATAGATTAAGGTGGTTTGTTTTCTTTTACTTTAAACCTTTAAGAGCACGTCTACCAATGTCTGTGGACTATTTCTAAAGACTTTAAATTTTAATATCGACCGCCTCGAGCAAGCTTTCTTAAGGAAGCCTATCTGATGGTAATATTTAAATTTGTACAAATATTGAGCTTTATTTTGTAATAGACCTGCATCTATGATTATTAATCGATCAATAATTGTATGCAATAATGGTTTTAGCGCTAATAGCGACCTGAAGGTGGTTTCTAAGGCGCCTCTATTTAAATATGCTTTTGTAAAATAAATCCATCTAAATTTGGTTAGGTTTTATTTTACAAGACAAGGGAGGATGTTCTGTAAAAATATTGCAATTAAGCGACATCTAGTGGTTGCTAGAAGAAACAAAGATTAATCGTAAAGTTCAAACATCCTAATAATATCAAATAATTGTAAATTGGTAAGCTGGAGCTAAAATTTATCTACCACATTATTCAGGTTGCATTAAAAATATAGATTTGAGACGAAATATTTTTACATCACAGCGCCATCTTAGAGCATTTTCAAATATTTTCACACTAAAGCGCCATCTCGTGTGTCATTTTGTAAAGATTAAAAGGTGTGTAATCAATTTAAGCAATTTAAGCGAATTGCAACAGATGGCGCTACAGTACCGAATAAAAAAAATAAACCAACAGTGAATTTATTTCCTTCACTCGATATATCTGATATCGCGAATACCTTGCTATATGGTGTGTCTCTAGCTTCGATCAATAATCAATATGAGAATAATAACGATAGATTAAATTGGTGTTTCAGCATAAACAAAATCCATTTACTGTTTTAGACGACTGACAATGACGTCATGTATCATATTCATTCTCGTTCCTGCACGAGATCTCCAACAGGTTTTCCTTTTGACATTTGTATGAGACATTATTTATATGTAGGTATTTATGTTAATAATGAAGTAGAATATGGCATATAGAATTTGATATTATTTAATAACTATAATATCAAACATTCCGAAATAATTATTACAATGTTTCAAATGTATCCAACTTTTCGAATCCACTTCTTTCTGTCACATAATCATTAAAAGGACATTAAAGGAGCCCTTAGTGTAGATTTCGTACGAGAAATGTCCACTAAGCTACTGTGCATGTCACCATTAAAATCGATATTTTTGTCAGATTTGTCTAATCAATCAATCTATAATCTATACTAATATAATAAAGCGTAAACACATACTTCTTTTTTGCCTAAGATGTCAGAAATTACAACATATTTTTGAATAATTCCTTTTTTGATAAAAAGTCCTACACTTACGTCACGCTGTAGGCTATATATTTTCACGCCATTAAACTTAGGGGGTAAATATTTTGGATAAAAACTAATGTGGGAAAGAGACCATAAGTTGCTGCCAACATCAAGGAAGCAAGATTGCCATGGTTTGTCATCATGTCACGTCATTTTGACATTTGCAATTGATAATTTGACAAATGTAAACAATAAAATAAAGTTTTTATAATTTCACGCGGATGAAGCCGCAAGGGAACAGCTAGTAAATAATAAATCACGTAAAACTTTTGCGGCGCTAAATCTTCTTGGAGCTTCGGTTATATTTATTTGTATCTGACGCTCAGAGACGCTCCGTATCCAAATTAAATAAAGACGTCATTCAATGTTTTGATGGAAAGTGCCGCGGATAAGACGTCTATCTATCACTGCGTACTACGTACATCTAGTGGCACCATACGTTAAATGTTTCACGGACTGATTAATTATATATTGATATACTATAGAGCGAGAGAAAGCTATTGACCTAATTCTCTTCCCAGTTCTGGCAAAAAGATTATGTTAGTTCACAAAATAAGATTGTACTATAAGCCCATAAAATAGAAAAAAAAAACCATTTTCAATTTCTTCTGGAACTATGAGAAATGCTCAAAAGGGAAAGAAACTGTTGAGACTAAAGTGATTAAAAAAACACATCTAACTTAATGATCTGCTTTAAGATTCTAAAGTCTAAAGCAAGAACTTTATTTTTGTTATGCAAATTTCAGAGCACTTTGCAAACGTCCTCGTTTTTTGCATTAAAACGTGGTGTCACTAATGACAGCACATTAACATTGTCAGTTATCATGTCGCACATACTAAGAGCGGACGCAAACCTTTGACTCAACTATCGCACTACTGTAGTGCGATTGTCGATTGTTTCGCAGTCAATTCAACTGTTTAGTTGCACAACTAAAAATCGAGTAGTGTTCACACCTCCATATAAAGCTCATAGGAATCAAAGCGCGACTAAACAGCTGTGCGATATTTTAGTCAAATGTGTGCGCGCGCTCTAACGTAGCACATTGTATTAGAATAATCTTCATGGTTATAAAAGACTAGCTGTTCTCGTGAGGCTTAATCCGCGTGTGATTATAAAAAAAAATCATTGTTTACCTACATTTGTCAAATTATCAATTACAAATGTCAAAATGACATGACATGATGACAAACCATGGCAACTTTGCTTCCTTAATGTTGACAGCAACTTATGGTCTCTAACGTTTAATGGCGTGAAAATATATAGCCTAAAGCGTGACTTAAGTGTAGGGCTTTTTATTAAAAAAAGAATTATCCAAAAATATGGTGTGATTGCTGACATCTTAGTCAACAAAGAAGTGTGTGTTTACGCTTTATTATATTAGTATAGATATAACTATATGATTATCCTACGTCAAACGATAAGATGTCTCCGGTTACATCATGTACTACATAGGAACTTTAAGACTTATAATTTCTTTAAGTTTTTGAAAAAGTCAGTATTATTGTCATATTTAATCTTCTATTCGTTTCAATAGCCAGCATAAAATTCGTTTATTGACCATGTAACGTAATTTGGCAAATTAATCAATTCATACACAAATTTCGAATAGAGTTTTCAATTCTATGAACTCATCTTTTTGCCGTACTGGTCTTTTTAGTAATCATATTAGAAAATATTTATTATACATATAGTACAGTCAGCTGCACAAATATGTACTCATTTACAAAACTTTAGAAACTTGTATAGGCCTTCGGTTTTAAATATATTTACGCACGCATTCGTCAATAGCGTGAACTCGTAGTCGGAAGCGTACAGACGGATTTATGCATTCATATTTTTTAAATTGAAAGGCGTATACAAGTCGATGAAACTATGTAAATGTAGGCATAACTACTTATACAGCTTGTATTGTACCAAATCAATTTTGACTGCCTGTTGTTATTCAATTCGTATGTTTCTAGAGATATGTAAGTCAGGCTTCTGTTTTTGTTCGCATGTTACACGGATTTTCATCCTTGTAAAACTAGCACTATCATACTTCATACTAATATTGTAAATGCGAAAGTTTGGATGGATGGATGTTTGTTAGAGTTTGTAGCCTAAACGGCTGAACGGATTTCAATAAAATTTGGTATAGATGTAGAGGATAGTCTAGAAGAACACATAGGCTACTCCCTTTGTTTTCTTTAATTCTACGCGGACGGAGTCGCGGGCCAAAACTAGTCAATAATAATTTATCATAGTTCCATTCAGAAAAGGGGATTTACATATAAATTGTAACAACATCGGGCATCAAACAATGCATTATTGTCACATTGTGTCGTACCTACTGCGATAAAAAAAAACAACTTTTCCGTTAGAAAAAAATTACGGACAACATAAAAATAATAACAAACTTGTCAACAACACTTAATAGCATTCTCTACATACCTTATAGGTTCTTAATATTAACTAGCTTTCGCCCGCGACTCCATCCGAGTGGAATTAAAAAAAAGCAAAAGTAAGTAGCTTAGGTGTTCTTCCAGGCCAACGTCTACATTTATGCTAAATTTCAACGTGATCCGTTCAGCAGTTTAGGCTACAAACATCCATCCATCCATCTAAACTTTCGCATATGTATAACATTAGTTAGATAAAATAATTTGAGACGTGTTTATTTCTGTTTCTAGACTTTGTTTATAAATACTTTCGAATTATCAATTCTGGGTAAAGTACCTTACGTGTGTAATCTCGACAAGATATGTAAAGGAAAACATCCTGCACCTTAGTATATCTACTACATCATTTATATTTATTGCATTGGTTGATGAAACAAGCGGTACAAAGCTTTGGTTTTTCGTATTAATCTAGTATAGTGTAATAATCTGTGGTATTGATATAAAGTCCGCTACACACGCTCAATGTGTAGCGGGCTGAATAATGATCTGTAACTTTACCTGTCAATGAATAAGCGCCATATAAACATATGACACATAAAAAACAAATCATTAGAATTCTTAATCGTGAGTTTACACTGCAATCTCATAGAGAAATATAATGCGATCTCTGTCTTTTCAAAGAAGAATGGGAGGGATAAAAATATGTTTAACAAGCTTTGGGCTGTGAAAACTAACGGTGTGGTAACTCGATAAGATGCTGTCAACCGCAAAAGATTTCTGCGGTTTATAAAGCAGGTACATTCTATGTCTAGCCTTATTCAACATTTAATTTTAAACTATAATAATTACCTAATACCTAACCATCAAATTAAATTGTACCATTATTTTAATTTGACTTTGCTTTGAATTGATGTGGTGGCTTTTAATATCTCTTTAAGTCAATGCCAGTTCATGTAGAAAAGGTTAGCATTTAGGCTGTACAATATTGATATAAGAAAGGTATAAGTGATGTATAATATTTTAAATTTAAGGGAACAATGGAATCTCTATTCAATATACATAACGCAAGTCTATTTCAGGTAATATGACTCTCATATTGTAGCATCTATTACCATTTAATAAATTTATATATGTAGTAGTTAAACCATAAACATATTTAGATAGTTAGGGCAAATATAACTGTTTATTGCTGCACCATAAATTTTACCGGCGATTTATTTCATACCGGTAAATTATATTGTGAAGACTGTGATAACATCGAAATCGCATTGCTAATAAATTGGTTCCTTACATAATATAACTATTTAAAAATAATAATATATATTATATTAAATAATTCATTATAGCCTTTTGTGGCAATGCGCCTGGTTAACTAGTCAAGTTAAAGGCCCCGCAGACTAAATATTTGATGTCGGCAGGTTCTCCGAATTTATAATATGACATTAAACATAACAGAGATAAATTAATCACGACTTCAGCCAGATAAATACTTACAGTCAGAAAAAAACTAGAGGAAATGTGCACTAAGGAAATTAACATTTGTAATAATTTGTAGATTAATTTTGATTTGTAATTCAATCTTCCCCTGTCAAAACAATCGTACAATATTATCCCTGGAAACTTAAGGAAACATTTTAATGGCTTAATCAAGAATATAAAAATCCTGCCCTGGGGACGCTTCGATCGGTTTCTTTATTACATCACATTAAATTGTACGCAGAGTTCCATATTTTTCCGTAATAAGGTTTTTATGCTCCGGGTTAAGCTATAGATTCTGTTACTGTAGTCTACAGCTACAGCTATCTTCTAGAGACTGCAATTAAATGGTGCTTATTATACATGGATCAGAGAGTTAAGCCATATGTTATCATATCGTGATAGTGCCCGACCTCAAGGCAAAGGCCGTGCTTTAATTAGTGCAACAACTACTATTTCCTATTTATTATAAGTCAAGTCGCGAGTTGAGTTACATGTTTTTTGAAATTTTGTCGCGGTAAGAACAACATTATGTATTCCCCTTTATAGTTTAAAAAGGCTAGTTAATGGCACGAGATCATTTTATTATAGTTTATATTTAATAAAATAATTAATTTAAGTAGTTTGGTGTGTGTGAATTGATTAATTATCTTTGTTGGTTTGTTAATAGTACTGTTTGAAATTTAAGTTCATTTTTATACTAATTGTAATCTTCAGTACTAGAGTATAATTGGGTGTCATCCAATATTAACTAGTGCACGAGCCAAAGCGTCGGCTGAGTGTTACCTAACGAATAAAGTTCTCTTTCAGTTTATGATAGACCACCTCATGCGAACAAAACAGCATTATCGCATCGTAAAAGTGAATTCATATTATTATTATAAAAACCTCTTTATATAATAACATCTTGGGGATAATATTTAAATTATAATTCTTGATATCAACGTAGCAGCAATTCCGGTCTCAATTTAGATAAAGATTATATAGATGTACAGATAAAGGATTTTATTGTAGGCAATTCATACAAAAGACGTGGTGGCTTAATACTGAGGACATTTCATTGTTGTTTGTGATAAGTAGTGCTTCGGTCGACGCCTGCGCAAGATGCCAAAGGACTTGGTTAATGGCAAGGTAAATATTTACATCAACACATCGACAATTAATACCGTAGATTTCCACTGCTGAAACACAATAACAAAAACATATTGTCGTCCCTATATTCTCTTTGAGAAAAACAGAGATAAAAAATGTTTTTCTACATTTGTTT
Source organism: Papilio memnon (assembly GCA_003118335.3). Taxonomy (NCBI): domain Eukaryota; kingdom Metazoa; phylum Arthropoda; class Insecta; order Lepidoptera; family Papilionidae; genus Papilio; species Papilio memnon. Next base: position 4,182,305 of record LD700011.1, on the reverse strand, counting down.
TGACAGTGGACTTAGTTACTAATATTTTACACGATACTAACAACGTCATTTTAATCGTCAATATGTTATGTAATGTTTTCTTCGAGTCGTTTGTTTTTCTTTGCGTGTATAGGTTATATAAGATGAATCTTCACAATGACCTCTAAATAAGAAAATATTGCTAGTTGTTCATGTGTTCGGAACATAAATAATAAAATAATGTAAATGATCAATTACCTTATAGAAACATTAACATGAAAACATTTTAAGTATAGTTACATAGTATAAAACTTAATCGCAAGGCAGTGGATTATATGTAACACAATTAGGTAATTAAAGATTTACACTAAAGTCATTATCAGATAACAGTTTATACACGCGATGTTTGTTGGTAAAATTAAGTAAATTAACTTTACTACTTAAAAAGAAATGATATATCAATTTTCAAATAAACTTAAGAATACGAAATTACAATAAAAAGACACGTTTCGATTAATTTATTCTACGTAGAAGTCTAAAGTAATGAAAAAGTGACAATAAAAAATTAAATAAATGTAATTGTGATGATAATTACAGATAATAAGTAACACACGACACGACACGTAGTTTCAACGTATTGTATGAAGTAAAACAAACGGACACGCGGACTCGCCAATAATGAAATTGTAACTCTTGAGCACACGTTTTTATAGGGTGGCGGCACGACTGGCCTGTCTTGGATTTGTCCTAGTTTGAAATGTATGCAACCTCGTTCAAAGAAATTACTCAATCCGAAGGTATGAAAAATTAGTTCGAATATTTGTTTTTTATGTTTATTACGCTGACTGACTAAGGCTTCTTGCTTACACGTAGTTACGTTATTTATTTATTTATAAAAATCACCAGCAATTTATCATACAAAGCACTTATTATATATTACAAGGTTATTGTGGTGTTCGTCGCTTGGCTATGTTGTTATTGTCCGTAACATTTCAAAAACTCTTCTGAGGATCTGTCACTAATATTTTCATGACAGTTCGAAGAATGTATTTGTAACGTCATCCAAAAAAAAATATGAGATCTACGCTCGATTTGGAACTTAAGAAATGGAAATGTAGATGACATTACGAAAACAAACGTATTATTTTTTCTTCGATCGATTATGGTAACCCTACTTCGTATTTACTTCAATATGCATTACGCACGTGCACACTAGAACCGTAAATCCCCAGATAGCTTGAGGAAATTGTAGTGTTGTTTTGAGGCGTTTACTAAAGTCTGCTCGTTAGGTATATTCCACTGCAAATAGTGAAGATTAGAAGAACTTAAATAATGTATTTTTATGACTAAAGTTCCCGGAAGAAACTAAACTAACAAAATTGTGAGAAAAAAGATAATGCTGTGAATAATTTTGAATGAACTGAATATTAATTTAATTTAATTAAATACGAAAATAAGATTTTTGTGGTACAAGTATCTACTTTAAAAACAATCGTACGAAACTGAACTCATTGTCTTTCCATAAATAAATCGTTCCATAAGTAAATTGTTGTTGTCATTAAATGCATAAATGCATATTCATGATTCATTCATCTATTATTTTGTTACCTTGATTGACACGTGATTACTCTATGTACAAAAAAATCACGTGTTCTTAAATACGTGCGTTAGCATCAGGTAAACATTATATTGAACAAAATAAATAAAACGTAATACTAGTATTCTACAATTTTATCACATGCAAAATTGTTGTGTGTGTGATTAAAGTTGAATGCACTCGGTCGGAGTACACAAAATTACTCGTATTTAGGTATTTTACCTCAAAGGAGCTTAGGTTCTTATCTGTTACGACTGGAACAAATTGGATTGCAGTTTATTTAAATTAGGATAGACAAACAATATGACTTATAATAGATTAGGTACGATTTTCGGTCAATTTAACCGTCGATCAAAAGATCAGATAATTATAAATATTACGCAGGTTTTTCTCGGATAGTATTTTATGCAATGGGTTTTGCTAATCTGAGTCACTTCATCCACCATTTTTGTTTTTTATTTTTTTTAATTTTCGTATCAACGGTTTTCCTCTTAAAAGTATATAGTAATAGTAGATTTGTATAATAATACTAGCTGTTCCCGTACGGCTTCATCCGCATGAAATTTTGAAAAAATTGTTTTATTGTTTATATTTGTCAAATTAATAATAGTAGATAAATGTCAAAATGACATGACATGATGACAAACTTTTGCAATCTTACTTCCTTGATGTTGGCAGCTCGTAGCTTATGGTCTCTTTCCCACATTTGGTTTTTTATCCAATTTATTTACCCTCTAAGTTTAATAGCGCGAAGATATATAGCCTAAAGCGGGAAGTAAGTGTAGGGCTTTTTATTAAAACAAAAATTATTCAAAAATATGCCGTAATTGCTGAGATCTTACGCCACAAAGTAGTGTGTGTTTACGCTTATTATATTAGTATAGATGAAACATAAGGAACATACGAGAATAGATCAGGTCCTAATAGATTAGAATTGATTAAGATGATCTCATTCATAGAATGCACATCTCAGTTTACATATATTAATGCACACCAACTAGTGTGCAGTTGTGCACACAGTTGCACACACAGAAATTGTCCGACTCATGACTTCTCAGAATTTATTAAAGTGGATAGACACAATTGGATATACAGGACAATTGCAATATTAAGACGTTTGTGTACTTACGTCAATAACAATCAGAGGAGTTAGCGGGACAAATTATTTTGTGCACACCAAATGAATCACGCACGATGACGTATATTCGTGATAATATTGTGACCTCTAGCAAGGGGGATAATGCTCAGCCAGCTTCTCTTACGTAGTTTCCCGTATGAGTGTATATTATAGCCAATATTTAATCGATAAACGTATTAAATTCCAACGCATCTGTCAAATCGTAGGATTGCACGACCTAATTTCAGATTCAGTCCTGAATCAGAGCTATAAGCTTCGGCTTCTAGTAACTTTCTTGTTGATTTACCTACATTTCATTAGTAACAAATAGGGAATAGGATCGCATATATCTCCATCTATTTTATCCCTTCATCTTTATCAAATCGTAAAAGGTGGTAGTGAAAAAAAAAACAATAACTTACTTTTACGATTATTTAAAAACATTTTCCATTTGTGAAAGAATTAGACATTTCAATAAAGCCCCGAATGTGACAACAATGAGTAATTGGTATTTATCTATTTATGATAGGGTTTATATTATTGGCAATAATAGTTTAATCTATAATACCACGAACTAATAAACTCATTATTTGATAACCAATTTAAGTCTTGTACCGACGCCAACTATGAGGTAAATTGTACCAATAAAATGCCTCCACAATGTAATACAAACTTACAGAATTAAGACAATAACATTAGGTCCTTTTTAATACTAATATTATATTTCATATTAACTATGTCACCGACAAATCGTTAACGTCGCCCGATTGTAATTTGCCTAGACAAATAGTTAAAACTCAGCAAATAATATACCAATTGTAATGATTCGTGAAATGTTTTTTTGCCATTCTGGAATAGATATCTTTTGTTTTTAGAATTTAAAAGTAAAATTGTGTGTTTCAGAAAAAAATTAAAACGAAAATGTCGTATCAAGTTCTATTGATATGGCTTCGATATCTTCGTTAAATTGATTACTGCAACCCATATCTAGACTGTCTAGTCATACCAGAACTCTGTAGAAATCAGCTTTCTCTGTTTTTGTCGCTTTATTGGCCAGACATAGCAAAATATGAATAAGAAACTAAAAAAACATTTTAATACTTTCCTTTTGCTTCGTTTTTAAATATAAGAAAACGATCTATGTTTCTTCGTTATGGGTTACTAAATGAATAACGTATGTACAATAAAAGGTTAAAGCAATAATTTAAGCGACAACGATATTGATTTTACTCGCGGTTTACTTAACTCAGAAATTACCACTTGAATAAAATGAAAGCACGTATTTTAAGAAAAGTTGTGTAAGTCTTATTTGGAGACTGTACGTGTACGGTATCAGGCAACACAAAACATGTTCGGAGGCACGTCGGCAGTGACTCAGTGACACACCTCACCTCGTCCAATCCAAATGTACTAAACTAAAACCTATGTAAGATTTTCTTAGAACCCCGCGCCTATATGACTTCGCAAATTAAAACTGCTTGTCTCGTGTGATAAAACTATGCATAAACATAATCACAATCATTATTAAATTTCATTATTTTCTTTACCTTTACAAATTACTTGAATCGTTTACCAATATTAATTAATGGGCCATTATTATTTATTTATTTATAAATAATGGGGTCGGCTGATTTCAATTTCCTCAGTCGTGTTTATTAATCCTTAAAATGGAATAAAATTATAGTTATGTATCTAGGTAGATACCTAACAGTACCTACGTTTTGTTATACGTTGACATCGGGTGCTCCTACTGTTTCGATTCCATTGAGAAAGAAAATTTTACTTAGCATACGCTGTCATAGACAGAAATAAAAAATAGTTTTATGTTTATCTTAAATTGGGACCTAAGTCATTCGATTTCTAAATTTAGTTACAGTGCTTCAAAAATTAAAAATAATTTAGAAAGTAAGGATAAATTCCAAGCGGTGCATTTCATAAGGCATTCACAGCTGTTGCGTTATTTGAACGTGGATTGCGTGAAGGCCATCACGTGAACGGCTAGAATGCGCCGCGCCGGGTTCGGTTCGGGGGCCGGGCGTGACGTCACATGGCGTAAGGGCCTTGCGGGCGAGGTGGGGGCGCGGGGCGCGCGGGCGGGGCGCGGCCGGTGCGGAGGGTGTGGTGCACATGCGCCGCGACCGCGTCGTCTCAAGGTGACCCTGTGCTCGCCGTACAAGTGAACGACGACGCGTCGCCGCACGTTAATCGGTTCCTTTCACTTGTATACGAGCAAACGGTCTCGGATATACCGGTATTCGTGTGAATGCGGATATCAGCCGTGTCTCTGTGCCCGGTGGAATTTATGACAGCACCCTGTGGACGCCGACGTTACTTGTTCATCATCTGTTATCTCGGTCGTCGCGACTGACAAGACGAATCGATATGCGTCAAGCGAGAGACATCGTGAGTATCATAATCTCAAATATTTGCTAAAACTAAGAGTATACGAAAAATTTCCAGAAGAAGCAAGTTATATCAACATAATGTTATAAATGTAGAAATTGACACAAAGGTGTAAATCCTAACACATTATGTCTGCTACCTTGAATCATACGCTAACTTCTCTAATGTAATTATACTGGTGCGATCAATGATTGACCGAATTTATCTATAATAATACCTATATTAATGTACTAACTTTGCAATTACGACCATTTTCATAAACTTGTTTTCAAAGTACCTTCAATTTATCCATATAAAAAGCATGATACTTGATTGAAATGGCACAATGTAGGATTCAGTCAAGAATGCTTATACTTTCATCCCGGTTCTGAAATCCGTAAGGTCGCGTAATGTGATCATACAAGTTCAATCAATAAATTGGAAACCATGTAGGTAGGTCGTATTTTCTTTTGAATGTGTGACAAATCTTAGGAACCTTACCTTTTTTTACATTGTTGTCCAATTTAAGTTCGATTATTATGAGACAGTCTGTATTCTCGTAACAAAAAACTTTGACTAATAATATTAATATGACATTTTGAAATCAAAACAATCTCGACAAATTGGTAGTTTGACATTTTTAAAGTTCTTATAAACTAGTACGCGGAAACTCGCTTTAGCTTGATTTAATTCGTTGTGTAAAACGATAATTTAAACTGGATATAACCAGTAATATAACGATTTGATAATATGACAACCACGTATTTATAACTGAAATTAATTCAGAATACATGATTTTATCCAAGTTATTTAAATAAGTTGTGAAGAGCAAAGATCTAGTGCACGACATATTTGTTACCTTTAAAATATTTACATATCACGTTATGTTATCACACAAACGTGCAACACTGTATCAAATTTATTTACTGCATTGTAATGATTAAAAGTAAATAAAAAAATTGTCTACTAAACATTACATTTATTTTACGAATAAGCTATTATCTACACTTAGAGATCATTATTAAACGGCTGTGAATGCGATATTAACAGTCTTAAATATTACAATATCCTTGTCCATCCATAGGTATACAATCTATAGATGGATTATTTCATACAAGTTTCACGTCTAATCTTGAATCGATTTCCGAATTTTCAATGACAATACTGAGGGAATCTCTCAACTGGTCTTCATGCGCGGTTCACACATTGCCAGTACAGTTCGTCAGTAGCGGTCAATAACTGGACTGGCTTAGTGTGAACACTAACCGACGCCAGTGAGTCAATACAATGTTTGACTGGCCGTCGCTACTGTACTGGCCATGTGTGAACCGGGGCAATAGAGACATTTTGTATATTTTCATCGCACTTTTATGCTCCGGATTAGGTATAGGCACAGATAATACAATACTATACTAGTAAAGGTATCTTTATCATATCTTACTAATATTATAAATGCGAAAGTTTAGATGGATGGATGTTTGTTAGAGTTTGTAGCCTAAACTATTGAACGGATCTCGATGAAATTTGGCATAGTTAAAGCGGGATAGTCTGGAAAAGCACATAGGCTACTTACTTTTGTTTTTTTTTAATTCCACGCAGACGGAGTAGCTGGTGAAAGAAAGTAGGTTATAAATCTATGTGAACGAACTTTTTTCATAAAAGATATTTTTTTTTTCAAAAAACAGTAGGTAATTATAAGTTTTATTATTTCGTTAACCTCATCTTTTTAGCAATAATTGTAATGGAAAGTTTATAATTGATTGCCTTTTGAGATAGCGATTTATCAATGCACGCAAATATTCGATATCTAAAAAGCGATTCGCTGTTTTTATCTACATACTCGAACTTAAAGTAGTGCGATAAAACTGTCTGCTACATATAGATTTCGGGATTGTCTGCTATCGTCCTTAACAGTTTCACGAATTGATTTGTTTGTCACGTATTATCATACTTCATACTAATTATACTAATACTATAAATGCGAAAGTTTGGATGGATGGATGTTTGTTAGAGTTTGTAGTCTAAACGGCTGAATGAATGTGGATGAAATTTGGCATAGATATAGAGGATAGTCTGGAAGAACACATAGGCTACTTGCTTTTGTTTTTTTTATTCCACGCACGCGGACGGCTAGCGGAAGCTAGTACGATCTAAATTCAATATTTATTTTCCTTTTCTTCTTGGCTTTCACACTTAAGTGTATTTAGCCAGTTGAATTAGTTCAATGAAAATGAAAATGAGATTTCTTTTACACTTCACTGGCTGATAATGCCATTTATTGTCAATGGATTTATTTTGGATATTATTAGAGTTTCATTTGATGTTAAAAACATTTATGTTATAATATGCTTGTTACTACATCCAAATAGATAAAAAAAATATTAAGATTGGTTTGTTATAATTTATCATTTCTATTGAATTCAATTTTGCACGTCTGCGGAAGAGCTTACCTATGATGTTTTCGTTGTGGTATAATTGTGGTTTTGGGAATTCCCGAATAAAGCGTGCGTTTTCCTGCTGCATGAGTTTTAAAGCCGCGAAGAATATTACGGTTTTGTGTACGGTCTAAAACAACTAAATTTTAAAGATTGATAACTGAAAATAAGAGAATAAAAACAATTTAACACGTTAGGTGCCACTAGGATTTTTACGTATTTTTAAAGCAATTTAGTGGTTTCCTTCGATACGATCGTCAAAAATAAAGTAGGGCTTAACAACTTGAAGAAGAACAAACTAAATATGGGAAGCAGTTTGAGAATCACTGCATTAAAGTGAGTCGGTGGCTAGGCAATGAAGAATTACAACAAATACCGACAAAGCGATAGATTTTCGATATGAATATGGTCGTTTACATTTTTAAACATCGTCGCCATCACGTGACGAACGAAAATAAACAACACGTACAAGGAACAATGCCAAGAAAGTTCCGAAGTGCGTTAGTCCTCCGCACGAGTTGTACGGAAATATAACTTCACATATTGCCTTTTATGATTCACAAACACAGGTTGTTTCTATCGATACAGACCATAAACTTTATTGAGGAAAGTTTTTCTGTTATTGCGCAATAAATGATTAGAATTCAATAGAAAGGTACTTGCATAACAATCAGTTTTACGTATTTTACATTTTAAATCACCATCACTATTTGGGTTTTATTGTTATGGTACAAAAATTAAATAAAAAATACCGTCAGACGAAACTGTGGCATTTTGGATCATGCCCTAATGATATTAGGTCTTAGGTGTTTCACATGAAACAGATTTACATACAAACACATCGCGCGAGAATAACAAACAAAAACATACAAAATAATCATTGAGAACCTCGTCTTTTTCGAATTCGGTTTAAAATATCCTGATTTTGCATCACTCAGATATCTTCAGTTTTGGAGGAACTAATAAAAATTCAATCACATTTAAGATTAAAATTCACCGCAGTCAATTCTAGGATAGTTGATAAGTAATGCAGACTTTTGCCGTATTGATTCTTGGAATAAATGACATCGCTGGCCTTGACGTCACAGGTCATTGCATCCTGTCTAACTCAGTATGGGCTGACTGGTTACTCGAGCATAGTGCATACCGAGTAGGTCTGTGCCGGCGCCATTGCTTACGAATTGTATTGCTAGAGGTCAATGTTTTACGTTATTCAATTGAAAAATTTCCTGTTAACGTTTACACTCATAAATCTCTTTTGTATCTAATGTAATCAAGTTTATTTGATATTTTTGAAAATTGAAACATTTTTCATTACGCTGAATTTTGCAATATTAACTCAATGCATCAGGCAACAGTTGTCTCTTCTGATCTTTCTAATCCATTAATTTTTCAAACGAAAAATATGTGGTTTCGTGTCGATAAACCATTTTAATGTCAGAAAACAGTACATCATTATTTGGTCCCACACTGATGCAATTGTAAATATAGAAAACATCGACTCGAGGAATTCTGCTGACGTCAGGAACAAGCCCACGCGTCAGCCAATCACATCCATACACAAAGAGGCGCGCCTGAACAACTACAGATATGCATACTGATATGCTGCAATCCTTTTATACCCAAAATCAAAAATTGACAACGCTATACATTAAAATTACAGATAGTATATTCTTATTAGAAAGGTAAATAGAAACGTTAGACGTATATGTTCTAATATTTTTCCGTTATTTTAGTTAGACACACTAGCTACGCTACTCTTGCACATACTTTGTCAGTGCATATGAGAGGGATGACAATAGTTTATTATGAATGAAACGTACGCGTTAGTCAGTTTAGTTTGAAACACGTTCGAGTGCGACGGTCAACGCCGCGCCGCCGTATTCCTCATTTTATAGTTGATCCGGTTAGTCGTGTTCGCGTTGTGGACGACAAAACGTGTAGTGTGTATTAAGCCGGTATAATTTTTTTAATCCAAAAATTAAAATGGGTATGTCCGTTAATAATTTACCACAGGTGAGTACGGCATAATATAATGTTACATAATTTTTTTCTTCGAGTATTTGCCGGTTGATGGGAAAGCAACCATAAGCAATGTATAAGTAGAGAGTTTGTAATGACCGCTTTGACCTTCAAACTCGTTCGCGATAATAGATGATTTGCCTGCTATAGCTAGTTTATGCGCAAGAAAATTGCATTTGTTGTAACGCCGTAACATTCGCATAATATAATATCTATTTGTTCTTCATGTTATAAAGCATTCATCGGCAACCCAAATAAATTTTACTGACATATATACCGGAAGTACAACAGTAAGAAGACTATATTATGGTTTAAATATTTTTTGGGCCAATTTTACCTACGGTAGCAAGAATTTACATTTAATTATCATGTTATTACAATGACAAAATCTTTTACTATAACCTTACTTTTACTCAACCTTGATTGTCCAATTGGTTTTAGTGTAATAGGACTTTAAAGTTACATTAAGTAATATTAGAAAAATGTTTTATTCATTCACAAGGACTATATTCCTTTTAAATAGTTTTTTTTTAAAACTCGACTTTTACCTATCCTAAGTTTAACGTTTTATCCTAACCTATAAAGTTAATTGTAAGTTAAATATTAAAAATAAACCATAATTTTCTGATTACACAGATCCGCGAAGAATGCGAGGTCTTTCACCTCACGGATAAACAGATCAGGGAGATAATGAGCAGATTACACAACGACCTGCTCAAAGGACTCGGCAAAGACAGCCACGCCACATCCATCGTCAAGTGCTGGATAACATACATACAGGATTTACCGAATGGCAAAGGTAACTATAGTGTATAAACCAACGATTAATTTCACGTCGGCCTCGGAAATGTTTACGACTTCCTGCCTGCCAAGGCCTACTTGAAAATGAGACCAAATAAATATTACATATATCTCTTTGTCAGATTACACGTTCCTTTTTAGCAAATTTTAAATTTAAAAACACAATAGTCAAAGACCCAAAAAAACTAAAAAAGATTCGTAATTATGAGAAAACAAAAAAATATGAGCTAAGACATTATCATATCTACTTAAACTACTGCTGTGTCACTGCATTGATGAGGTGTTTGATAATGTGTTTTAGGAGGTAAATTCACGTTTGTGCGCTGTGCGTTATTTGCTATTAAATTAAAATTATCTTTTTATTTGAATTATCTTATTTCTTATTCGTACTAATATTATAATGCGAAAGTTTCGATGGATGGATGGATATTTGTTACTAGGTATCTCCAGAACCGTCACCCTAACTTTAGGGTAGGCTCCGAGCCCCTCGGTGGGGAAGTATAGTGAGCTGGTGATGATGATCTCCAGAACGGTTTAACGAAAATGCACTTTGCCACATATGTAAAACAAAGTCTGAAAAAGAACACATAGGCTATGTTTTTTTAATTCCGCGCGAACGGTGTCCCAGACATAAGCTAGTACTGTTATAAAGTAGCTATCGACAGACCATTGACTAAAAACTTGTCGTAAATTCAATTGTTTTGACAAGCCACAACTCAAGCGTGAGTTAAGTATATCTACTTGAAAAACTTTAGAAAACAATACTAAAACTGTGTTTTTGTTTATAAAGACATGTACATTTAAATTTAAAGTGAAATTTTTAGAAATGCTCTAAATCATTTTTATTATCTAAGTCTGGTTTTTGCTACAACGTATATTGTTTTCTTTTCAGAACGAGGTAAATTTTTGGCGTTAGATTTAGGTGGTACAAATTTTAGAGTTTTAATTATAAACCTTGGAGAGAATCACTTTGATATGCAGTCGAAGATTTACGCCATCCCCAACCACATAATGACCGGTACTGGAGTGGCGCTGTTTGATCACATCGCCGAATGTCTGGCTAATTTTATGAAGGTAACGCTCAATATTACTTAGCAAAATTTATTAATTTGTTACTTTTGAAACTAAAACATTGCAGTAATAATATTTACTTATTTTTGTTCGTTTTCGTAAAGTTAAATGCTAATTCAATGAGATTTAATTTCAAACTTTCAGCCCAATAATCGTACTATATCCAATAGACATTCTTGGAGCATTTTTACATCCTCCGGTATTTTTTCAGGAACACAACGTGTACGAAGAACGTCTAGCCCTGGGTTTCACATTCAGTTTCCCGCTAAAACAGCTGGGGCTCACTAAAGGCATCCTACAGCGCTGGACCAAAGGTTTCTCGTGCAGTGGTGTGGTCGGCGAAGACGTTGTCCAAGGTCTTAAGGATGCCATAGCGAGACGAGGGGTATGTTGAACTTTTCCATAACACTTATCGTAGTGATATTTAACGTCTTAATGTACATAGTATAGGTCTTTTCAAATATCTTGGAGGCTCCCCGGATGCTTCTACGCTCCGCTACATCTAATATTGTGTTCTGTGCAGCGATTCGTTAGATGTTCCGAGCCGCCAAGGTATTTGGAAACCTCTATACCTGACATTTGATTTGGCACTCCGGAATGACAAATTAGTCCGGGTACTAAACTGAAGATCAATTCTTTAGAGTATTTTGTATAGGCTCTGATATCTACGGAACATTGCATTACATTTTTTATAAATCTATCTAATTACTAGCAATGTCAGGAATGATACGGAGATGTCTCGCCCGTGAATAAACAGAACCTTACAGTATTTCGTAATAGTACCTTTTTCTTACCTTAATATGGATATTTTGGAAATAAGGGGGTCAAAATTTTTGCAGGATCTTTCGTTGTCCGTGATGGGCATTCTTAACGATGCAAGCGGGGCTCTTATGTCGTGCGCGCATAAGGACCCCAATTGTCGCATAGGAATTATAATCGGTGAGTTGACGATGATAGCCGCTCTCTTCTAGCATAAGGCATGTTACTTGGAGCCGATATGAGAGCCAATAGAGACTTTCAATATTAAGCAAAGCATATCATGTTAAAAATCTTGTTTCTGGTGAATTTAAATATCGAACTGGTTTTATGAATTTAACCTTGAAATATTTTTATCGTTTTATCGTTGTATCGTTTAACTTTAATGCTAGATGTAATCTCAATCAATTCGACCTATAGAGAAATTTTAAATAACAATACGTCGTTTTTTTTATTATCGCGTGATAAAATGCTATAAAAAATAACCTATTATTATTTGTTATTTGAATTATTCTTAATCTTTTTTAATTTAAATGCATATTGATAACTTTAGGTATTAGTATGTGCAAAAGTAAATGTTTATGATTTCTGAACATGATATGCTTGCATATTGGAATCCTCTATGATCATCATCAACATATCGCGGGTGTACCATATAGTAGGGACTGGAATGACGACTATTTCTTATTAAAACCGCATGTTTTCTCACTCTTGTAGGACGTACAGATCGATATATGCGCTATACTGAATGACACAACGGGCACATTGATGTCTTGTGCGTGGAAAAATCACAACTGCAAAATAGGACTCATCGTTGGTAGGTTTATAATTGATTATGTCGGTTTTAATGTGCTATAGCTTGCTTGTCCATATTAATCTATGTTGGTTGTGGTGTATTTTGTTCCTTGCTTGTCCACATTAATCTATCGTTTGTTCATACAAGGTGTAAGATAACATTTTAGAATTTCATCTGTTCTATTATGTAACCTTCGAAATCGCACATTACGTTTTACATTAGTTCTTATTTTGACTGCCGTAGCATTTTTGATTGAAATATTCGCTAAGAGTTTTTTGCATTATGTTTCTTTTGTTCTCTTCTTAGACCCTTTTTATGCCGATTTCTACATTAATCTCATATTATTTCATATATGTATGACTACATAATATTAAAAAAGTCATGGTTTAAGATTTGTTATAACTCTTAAGTAACTAATACAATATTTTTCGTAGGTTGTTTTTAATTTTTTTACGTAAACATAGATAGCTTTATTTTATTTATTAATTAATATCGTATTCACCACATTTAAAACAATTCATTACATTCATTAATATAAA
>LD700011.1:4133152-4160234 GCA_003118335.3 Papilio memnon | reverse complement strand
TTTTGACATAGAATATTTGAAAGAGATTCCGTGAGATATAAAAACAAACATTAATTTAATCAAGTTATTAACTTATACATCTAACATATCTTGTTCCAATCCAAAGCCTAAATACTTTAACCATAGAAAAAGTTGTATATTTTATGCTAAAAGTAATAAGTTCAAACATATTCTAAAAACATCCTGTAGAAACATTTATTCTAACATAACTTTATCATTCTCATTCATACAATATTACTGCGATTTATCTCAATTTTTTACAAAATAACAAAATATTAAATATTGTTAACACTATTATGTATGGAGTTTAATGATTTTTTTAAGGTCAATACACACAAGAGGATTTTTACCCCTCCTATGCATCCCTGCCAAATTCAGTTCCCTTCCTTATAAGTGAAAGTTGATTAATATTAGATACAGTGCTCATCAGAGTACACGCACAATTACTTCCACTTGAAGTGGCTTCTGTGTGGTTGTGGTCTTTCATCAGACAAGGAGACACATTCATGCAAAAGATATTTTTGTGAGCTCTATCACTTTACATAATTAAGACCTTCAATTGAAACAAGACATGTTTAGCATCTGGATTAGTGCTCAATATGGATATACTAGGTCACAATCATATAGTTACAGTCTCAATGCTACTTCACTCTGGCCAATCAAAGGCCTATCACAAAAGGAGGGTATTCAATAGGAGATCTAGAGAGTTAAACACGACAAGCACAATCCGATGGAGCCCTAACAGGCCTCTTGGGTGCAGTCAATCGTTTCGAAGTGCCAGTACCATACTGTATACCAGAGCCTATCCTTTCCGGATCCAATTCACCAGTTTCTATCTTAGCCAAAATAGTTTTTGAACATTTCAAAAATGCCTCTTCTACATTTTCTCCTGTTTTAGCGCTTGTTTCTAGAAACATTAACTCTGGAAAGAAAAAAATATCACATTAATTGATTGATGCTATGTCTTTGTATTTTACTTTTTTACAGAAATAACTTACCATTTTCCTGTGCAAATTGACTAGCTTCAGAGAATGTTACTTCTCGAGATTCTTCAATATCTTTCTTGTTACCAACAAGCAATATTACAATGTTTGGGCTTGCAAGTGTGCGTGCATCTCTTAGCCAGTTGACCAGAGCGTTAAATGAGTCTCTGGAACTAATGTCATATACTAGCAGAGCTCCAGCTGCTCCACGATAATATGATCGGGTAACAGATCTAAATCTTTCCTGTCCGGCTGTGTCCCATATTTGTAACTTCGTCGATTTACCCCCAATGTTAATTATTTTGGACCCAAATTCAACCCCAATAGTATGACATCTGTCTTCTTTAACTAAAATAAGACTATTAGTTTAGTTTCACAGTTGGACGATCCCGGCATAATTACAACATTTATGTTTTATTCAATTTTTTATCATATATATTACGTTTATAATAATCTGAAAGTTATGTACAGCTTATACTTATGCCATAACATTTCTGGCTGCGACGATCTATATCTAAACTAGATACTTACATTTATTCCCAATAAAATTATTTAGAAGGCTTGATTTTCCTGTTCCAGCGCTGCCTATAACTAAGAATTTGAACAAATATTCTGAAACAAATTGAAAGTAATAATATTTATCTCCTACATAAGATATGTGTATAGTAAAAACTGTACTTACCGTATGTTTCAGACATTCTGTATATCTAAATAGTATTTAGATATCATGAAACTGTGCAATCCCTATAAGTATTTATTAAGGAAAGAGTTCTCTTGGAATTATTTATAATAATATTTCACTTTGTTCAATAACTCAATAATAGAAATAGAAACCATAGATATAGATAACGTTAAAATCGCCATAGACTTGTCCACAGATTACAGTTATATAATAGTAGCAAGCTACAGATAATGTAACAAGTAGATTTATTTGACAATAGAGCCATGGCCCATGGCTATGATAACGCTAACGTATTATGACTATTCGTTTCGTTTATGCTGAACTTAATATTTATTGAATAATCCTAAAATTGTATCTATTTGTGTGAATTCATCATTCTATTTATTCATGTCGTAAATTTCAAATCAATTGCTTCCAGTTGCAATATGGAAGAATTATAGAAGTTAGGATTTTTTTGTGTACTGGTAATTAGACGACCATCTAAAATTATATAGGTAAAAACATGTTTTCATTTTCATTCAACTTTTGTGTGTTTGCGACAGTGCCATTTCTGATTTTTTTTGTGATTGATATGTCAAGTTATTGAGGTTTAGGTGGCCGAGCGCAGATGGCGCTTAGCCTAATCCTGCTATAAGACTAACTATTTCTGTTTTTTTTTACATATCCTTATAAGATTTCATGCGTAAGAAACCGCGAGAGGTCCTAGTCCTAGCCATAATTTTGAATTTATAACGCCATCTGTTGTTTGAGAACAACACAGCACTTTTGATTTTTACTCTTGGCGCTTGATGCGAATAAAAAAAAACATGCCGAAAAATTATAAAAGTCCGTATTTTCTTTTGGGCCGATCGGCCTACCATTCCAAAAATTCCTATTGGGTCGATTGATCGGCGCAACGGGAAACACCTGTTCATATGTAAATTATTATTATTCATCATCAGACCTTGTCTGCCCATTACTGGAGATAGGTCTTGCCTGATACCTTCGACGGTAATTATTGTTAAATTAGACTACTTTTGAATTTCTTTTTACCCTGTATCTAATTTCAATTATGTAATTTATACTGATATTGTTTTTATGACCTTTCTTTCAATTAAAAAGAGTAAAGAAATTGTAATTTTTAAACCATCTTATCTTACTTCTTACTAATATTATAAATGCCAATGTTTAGATGGATGGATGTTTGTTAGAGATGACCACTAAACGGCTGAACGAATCTCAATAATATTTATTATAGATGTAGAGCATAGTCTGGAAGAACACATAGGCTACGTACTTTTGATTTTTTTTTAATTTCACGGGGACGGAGTCTCAACCGTTTCTCTCAAGCTATTTTAATAAAAATCAAACAATTTTTTTCATCTATTGCAATCTGCGGTAATTTTTTGTCGTCTTCGATGAGTTCTTGATCGGAAATAGAATGTTAGTTAGATTTGCCCCGTGTCGTTCAGAATCCAATACTTACATTTAATTTCAAATCCGTTAGAAATTGCAATTTCCTTCGATGTGATGTCTTGTTACAATTTCCTTTACTAAACGACTTTGGTATGTACAAAATAATTGATATAAGAGCCTGTTTAAAAAAATTATAAGATAAACTTGCTACTTATATCTTAAAGTAGTTATCCTTTATGTATCTAGATCGGAATGAATCATAAAGATCTTTATTCTGCAACATATGCACTAAAAACTGAGTTTCCCAAACTGTGTTTTGTTATCCTTATTAGTCCGTCACTGCAATTACTTTTATTTTATTTTTAACGAAGTCAAATAAAAGAAGACACCACTTACCTGAAGATAGGATGCAGACAGATAAAAAACACGCTGTTAGTTTTATTTATTTTAAAGTATGTTTATGTAAAGAAAACGAAAAATGGAAGAAGTATCTGGATATTAGGTCGAAAACTTGTCATAGCAATATACTCGTACATACGTACTAAATTATAGCTCTTATACTCGTAGAACGATTTTTAACTAATCAATGCTCTTATGTGACAAATTTCTCTCCTATATTTTATCCAAAGTGGTAAGCGAATTTTATTCTTGGACTGTCGTCATCAGCTACGTTCCTACTGAGGAGCTAGGAGTTTACCAGTTTAAGGTCCTACTAAGTTAGGGGTACCTAGCCCTTAGTTCTCCAAAATCCCAAATCCATTTCGAGCAATCGAATCGGCACACGTCTAGTTGCGTCAGATTTGTCCGAGTCGATCAAATAATTCATTTGTTCGAGTCACAGATATTTGCTACAATTTGCATGGAAACGAGATCCGACCACAAGTCTCAAGTCGAAACTGAAATGAAATTCAAATTATGTCAAGATTGAAAAGATCCGTGCTTTGTGCTCTGCTCTATCCACTCTAAAGGAAGGAATTTAATTTTCTACGCGATAGAACTCATTCAATGTCAGGATAAATTCGATTGTAGCATAAATATTAATGTCGTAAGCCATCGCTGCAATGATAAAAATATTTTGTTCAGTCGGACATATTGGCTACTAGCGATCCAACTTCTCCTGGGTGGCACAGAATATAGTCTCGTATCTAATCTGTTCTATCCATATATTTCCCGTTGATATAAACTATAGCCAATGCAACAATGTGGCTTTCTAATGGCGAAATATTTTTTCAAATCGGTTAAGTAGTTTCGGTACCAGTTCAGCAGTCAGTAGTCAAATTTTTCCTCTTTATAATTCCAGTATAGATTTCTTGGAAAGTTCTTCAACATATTCTCATTTTATCAAAATGATCGTATGCCGTTCGAGGGCACGGGCAAAATGTTAGAGCATTTTGCTTTAAACTTGATAGAACGCGAGCTATATGATTATGTTCCTCGTGGAAATGATATTGTTATTTGTAAGATGGCTGGTAATGCAATTTAAGGAAAGAATTAATTTATAATCCTAATAAAAAGAGAACCTATGGGTAGAAAACTAATAGAGTAGATACAACGTTACTTTACTCTCTAATCGTATATGACTAACGTAAAGCTGTAATCAAGTCAAGATTATCGATTGCATTTGCATTTGGAAAGACGCAACAAGAAAGTAATGTTATGAGAGATTTCCGAATTGTAACCAACTAAACATAGCAAGTTTATAAACCGGTATTGTACTGAGATAGATTAACCTTTTATTTTCATCTGTATTACCTGCCTGTGCAATGGATGAAACGATTGACAAACAGACAATCATACTTATTGTTCTTTTGGCTTGTTTGAAAATTTTTACTCTAACCCCGACAGTTCCCAATTAGTCTTGTGGAACCTATTAATGGCGGAGCTCATTTGGGCCACAGTAACATGTTGCCAATGCCCTTTGTGACGATGATAATGGCCCTTCAATGACATTACTCACAGAACATGTCAATGGTACACGCACACTACAAAACACCAAATACACACTATCATGGATACACTTACAGGCTAACATATCTTTTTAATAAAGTTACATAGCAAAGAACAGCAAACAGGAAAACAAAACTAAAACTTAATAAAAATAATATTGAGAACTTGTTAAACTAGTTACTACTTCTATAGTGTCTCTAGGCTGAAATAATAATCTTCAATCTCGCTTTACAGCGATTTAAGCTTTATATCTTACATTTTTGTAAGCAACGTAGGAATATAAATGAGTAAAACGTAACAATCCAAACCTCACTTCGACGTTGTTACGTGCAAGACGTGGATTTTTCGTCAAGGAAATGTCACTTTCAAGACCACACATTATTTGAACACATTTTCAAGCGAGAAAAACGCAGAAATATTTAAATGTAAAGAAACAAAAAAATATAAATAGCACCTTATAGTATACTTAGCAATAAATTCAATATCAAAGCGGATAAGTTTTATTTAGTTTACATGTAAACACGCGGCGCAACGTTTACTTGATTAGCTGCCGAAGGAAGTCTGGTTAACGAGATTTTCTAGTTACCGACCGGAAACTTTGCTAACGTAGACGACACTCCCGTAGAGTCAACATCCCTAACTTCAGTAAAAATAATATATAGAGCGGTATAAAGGAATTTTCATCAGGCATCGATATATCAGTGCAACTTTTTAAAATATTAACCTCTTAAATTTTATGTTCGCCTAGTACTTTTCTGTATAAAACTTCAGAGCTTTATTTTATTTACCTTTGTTCATTTTTATTATATGTACACTTTTAATATATAAGTATACAATATGTTATAATATTAATTTCGTAGTAGTCTCCGTACAAATATTTATTCTTATAAAATTTTACCGCCGTTTCAACAATATGGTTATGTATTTCTTGGGAGATTTAATTAAAGCCTTTCTTTGATTACCGCGACGTGTTTCCTGAATTTAATTACTGAACATAATTGTTTGTGTACTGTAGGTATAATGGTAAAGCGAATTTCAGAATTGTTCTTCTTTCACTATATTTTATTTATGTTATTGTGTGTTTCGCCAATAAACATTATTTTCTTCAAGCTCAATATAGTTTTGTATCAATATTGTTTTTAACTTGACGCACAGTGTTTCCGTTTGTTTGTTGCCTGTAGTCTTTACCACATTGATTCATATTGTTCACGGAATTGTTGCATAGACATGGTGATTGGATATGAGTTTCGAGGGAGAGTGATCGATAGGTATTACAGCAACTGGCAACATCTAAAATGATTAATTAATTGAGTTATAGAGAAATGCGAATAAATTAGGTTTTCAATAAAACATTACCCTCATTGCAGTCGAGTAAAGACATCGAACATGGACAAGTCCTTAAATGCGAACTGATGCAAAAGGCATAGGGATGTATGTACGTAACAACGTTACAGCGTTTGTAGCGAGCTTTAAAAATCCGGAACAATTTACCACTTGTGCTCTGGTTTTTCAAATGGAAAATTGTCCCACCACTTCTTAATTTCGAATTCTGTGAAATATCTATACCTATTTTTGTCCTGACGGTTCCTACTGATTTGCGTTTTGGTACACATTTGTACTTTATTAAAGAAAACCCCGGCAAGTTATCTAAACTTTGATTTAAATCCTAATGGGATTTTATATTTTAATTTACCTTATTATGTTCAAATGTGGCACACATACTCGTATGTACATCTTAATTTATAAACCGCACGGACATTACTGTTTGGATAACTCTAAGTTGATTTATTATTATGTAAGTTCAATAAATTGGGAAATGCCAAATACGAACTATTGCAGCTCATCGTACAAGGCAAGGTTCACGGAAAGCGATGGGTAGGTTGAAGAAGAACATCCTGGCTCAAAAACCTACGCCAGTGGTTTGGAAAGAGCACCCGTTCACTTTTCAGAGCCGCGGTGTTAAGGATACAAGTCGCCCTAATGATTGCCGAACTTCGAAAGAAGATGGCCCTTTAAGAAGAAGAGTAAATTAAAAAATATTCAGTGGAGAACCACTCTATCTCCACACTAATTAAGAGAACTTAATTTACTAGCTCAACCTTTTTTTTGGTATCGCGGCAAAGGACGGACGGAGGTCTTCAAAAGATTTTGAGGCACTGTCATTTGGGAGAAAGACAGTGGTCTGTGAGAGTCACCGCAAGAGTCTCAGGATCTCTTATGGAACGCACTGAGCTTCTGCACGACCCTGGGAAAATACTTCTTCCTGCCTTCTATGTATTTTATAATTAAAGTTGCTTAATCAAAAATAAGACCTACATTTAAATTTAGACATTATTATTTAAATAACTTAGCTTTCATGATGTCCGCCTAAACTTATTCCGGAAGTGTTGCATAGAAATAATGAAAACAATAAAAGACTCTTGTCTATGTATGTGGAGTGGGTCGTTATAAAGTCGAGTCACGTCGAGAACGCGGTCGAACGAACAAAGAAATAAACATGGTTAAAGTGAAAAATTTTCTGACTTTCCGCGACATAAAGTTAGTAAGTTGTTACGAACAAGGGACAGTTATAGTCGCATTAAGACATAATAACGCTCGCTGTTAAGATAAAATAACAGTTCCAGCGGGAAATATATTTAAATGACTACTTAAATAATCATTTTAATGACTTAAATGGAATATAAGTGACATCGGTGTTAGTAATGTTATTAAGATTATAATACACCATGTTATTAGTCCTAATGATTATCATTAAGTCTTTATAATAAACATAGGTTTAAAATGTTATTCGACACGAGGAAAATATGTAATTAGTATTGCTTTTTATTCATTTTCTGTAGATATCATAAATGGCTATTATTTTTTTCTTATAATGTAGAGATAGTTTATTTTGTATTTAATTGAAGTTTTAAATTAGTAGACAGATTATTTTATTATATATATAGTTTTAGCTGTGCTGTTTAATAACTTTAAACTCGGTTTAAATGATAAACCGAATAGAAATACTGTTTTACTGTCACAAAATCTGAGTACAGAATATACATTTAGAATTAAAGTTTTTATATATGTTGAATTCGCATACCAAGATAACAATCAAGTTTGTTATTGTTTAAAGTTCAAGGAACATGTATGTAAATTTTTATATAAAAAGTCGTGCATAATTACTTCCGAGTTATAAGTTTTTATAACTACTATTGGACATGTGCACTGTTTGCATACTTTCCCATTGATTTTGACAGATGCAATTAGGTTGAAAACTCGTTTGATAACATAGCTAATTAAATGTCGAATAACAGCACTTAAGGCGGGAATCCACATACCAGTAGCTGTCACACTTGCATGCTAGCTACTAGAACGCGCTGGCCACAGGAATGCGCAATTTGGCATGCAAGTACCTTTAACTTTAATAGCGGTAGAGCCCACTTTATCGTCTTCGCACGAATGGGCCGGCTTGCACAGTGTAATACCACGACCACACAGAAGACAGGCGTAAAGTGTATGTAATTACGCGTTTCGTCTGATGAGTGTGGTGCCGGAGGCCTAATTTAAGTTCATTTTCTTTTCCATCCTTTTGAGAAAAGGATGGAAAGGAAAACTGGATTCGACGGTGGAGGATGCGCATAGAAAGGGGAAATATCCTGATTTTTTTTTATTTTTATGTGCGTCTTTCTGTCGATTAAGGGTATGCAACGCATCTGCAATTGCGCATGTCTATGGGAAGCGGTCGCTTCGCTACTTCGGCAGATTCAGGTGGCCGCAAACTCGTTTGCCACCTTATAATATATAAAAAGTAACTAGCACGATATTTGATTTTGTGACAGCTACGGGCATCGAAGTTGAGAGAGCGGTGGAAGAGGGTTTACAAAGCTTGACACTGACACACTGACACGTTTCATACGGTCTCGTGAACTGGCATGCATGCTACTGTTACGTTTTACTGGCATGTGTATTCCCACCGTTACTGTGAATTTCGACTGCATTGACACTTGTGTGAAATAGATGACAATATCTATTAATACAAGGTGCATTGTAGCGGAGTTCTGGAATACGGCGGGGACTTTTTGTACAACATTCGACGCTGTGTGGGAAAGGAATTTAATTCTTTGACTGTATTTTTATACGATATACGTTTAACTGACCGACTGACGTTTGCGGAACTGTATAGGACTTCCGTTATTATTGGTATGTGCATTCTCCGTTTCGATTCATCAGGGCTAAATATGTAAAGGATATCCGTATCTCTCCTTCCGGTGCCTTTTAGGAACTGCAAAATAAACACTTTTAAAATCATGTCTGCCCCACTATTTCGATTATATTTATAATAGTGTGACAATAATTTAATGTTATTTATAGAGCTAGCGGCACCCACGTTGCATTACAATCACAAAGTCAAAGCAATGTTTAAATTGCAACTGCATTTAAAAAAAATGATTAAAACTGTCTTTGTCAGTGAAGCAACTTCTAACATTAACCTGATAAATATTTTTATTTCTCTTTCTAAGCTTTCAGCGCGTAGCCCTTCTCTGTCATACTATACTTAGTATATAAATAACCTTCAAAAATTACATTTAAACCTAACAGCCGCTTGGATATGCATAGGGGAAAACTCACAAATAAGGTGTTGGAAATATTTACAAAATATATTATATCTAATAACGTATGTATATTAGAGTAAAAAATACAAATAACGTTGTTACTCGGTGAGTAAAGTTTTTTTACTATCCTCGTGGATATAGCTACCTCGATGTCAGTATAAATTCTCTCTCGCGCTTACTTTTGCAACAGTGCAGTTTTTAATATCATTTAATGCAGAACCTTTGAGACGAGTTATAAAATGGTTTATTTAATATTATTGATAAATGTGCTTCTCCTGGGGATAGCCACTTGTGGAGGTTAGAAGATATTTTATAATTATTTATTTTTAAAGTGGTTTAACTTGATCTTCGAATTTTTTGCTTTTCCCAATAATCGTTCCCATATATTTAATACCTTATAACTAGTGCTACCTGTTTATTGATTGTAATGTAACTCTACGTGACAAAGCAAGAGTTAGTTTTAGTTCTCTAGTGCAAAACTGACAGAAACTGTCATCTCTCTTTACCACGACTGTCTACCTACATGAAAGGAAAGTTACTCATCTGTGCTATATCTATACTACTATAAAAATATGTGTAGTTTTTCTGTTTATACAATTTTGATATAATTATTCATAAGATACAATGAAATCATTAAATTATTAAAATCTTTATTTGTCCGTTTCTCCTTTTAATTTAATTGCTTGAGCAATCTAAATGAACAGTTGATTATATTATAAACATATACCTGTCTGTACAGTCGGCTGCATAAATATGTATATATTTACAAATAGGGCTTCGGTTCCAAAAATATTTCTGCATGTATTAATCAATAGCATGAAATCGAATTTTGAAGCATAGCAGATTAGTGCATTTATATTATCGAAACCGAAAGCGTATACAAGTTTATGAAGCTTCGTAAATATATACATAAGTATTTATGCAGCTGACTGTACTATAAGTCCGCGTGTGGACCCGCGGGCACAGTATTAAGAATTAGTTATGTATAACGTACCTGTAAAAAGACCACACTTAAAGTTGGACATTCCATTTAGTAGTTTTTTGCCCAATCATTCCTTGTAATTTTTAATCAGTCGAGTCGTTTTCGTTTAACATATTAATATATTTTTTTTAGTTTTGCCAGCAGACAAATGTAAATTAGAAGACTCGTCATGCTTGATTCCGGCTTTCCAAAAGTCGCTTCCCATTTTTATGGGTGGCATACCAGAGTACGGGGTTGAAGTACTAGATGTAATGAAACTTAATGAAGTAAAATTTGAACTAGCAGGCCTAAAGTTCGGTCTGAAGAACGGTACCGTTAAAGGATTAAAGAACTCCATTATAGACGATGTTAAGTATGTAATTTAAATTTATTTTTTTAGAGAACGAATTAATAAGTAAACGGACTACCTGGTGCTTAATGATCGCTACCTGTAAGCAAACGATATTTCCTTTTCACTGTCTATCATCGACCCTGTCAAATACATCTTTTCTCGTATATTTAAAGGACGGGAGGCGGATGAAAACTAAATTTGGGCCTCACTCATCAGCCGAATATTTGAAGACTTCATTCATTCCATTTGAGAACAGTTTTTACTGTGGTTTCTTCCACTTTTGTTTTAAATTACTTTTAAATGTCAAATGACGAATATTTGTGTTTTTTATTTTTATTAAAATCTTTATTGCCGGGCTAACCGGTTGATTCACATGCGTGATTAAAATGAGATAATAAGAATCATTAACTTTTTTTGTAATCTTACTATTATTTTAAGTTTTCTTGTGCTTGTAGTGTTTTTTTATCTATACTAATATTAGAAAGAGGAAAGATATGTATTTTCGTATGTATTGAAATAACTCAAAAACAACTGGGCCGATTTTAAAAATTCTTTCACCCTCAGAAAGGTAATTCTGTGATTAACATAGGTTATATTTTTTAATTTCTCGCGGGCGAAGTCGCGAGCAACGGCTGGTTTTATATAATTTTGATATTTGGATACGGCGTTTTGGCGAACAAGAAATATTAATTATTCATTCTTATATATTTACTTTCAGATGGGATGTTAAGAATAAAAAAATAGATGTGACGTATCATGTCGACTGTAGCATTAAGGGACATTACACGGCCGCGGGTCGTGTGCTTATCTTACCTATAACAGGAGATGGTCAAATGAAACTCAAATTAAGTAAGTGAATTTAACGACTAAACACTTCATTAAATTAAGATATTTACTCGAAATATCACATGATTTATACGAAATGATTTATTTAATGTAAATTAAAAAGTATATTTATTTATCCGACGTTCATACGGCGTAGGAAAACATCGTGAGAAACCCTGAGCATATCTGCTAAATTTAAAGATGAGGTCAACCGTTCCGCACTATGCCAGGGTAGTTCACTAAGTCCTAATCATCCCTAATTTAGAATATACTTGAGTCACTCGATGGGGATGTATATGAACTGACAAAAAAGATAAGGCGATTAGGTACATTTTCTGTTAATTATAGAGTTTAGTAAAATCACTTTGTGTTCTTGAATTTCAGAAAATTTGAAAATTAAATTGGTACTCAAATATGACATTGAGAATAAGGATGGCAAGGACTATATCAAACTAACCTCATTCAACTACGAATATGATGTCAAAGATAACGCCCACTTCGATTTCACAAATTTGTTTAACGGAAACAAAGACCTGAGTAAGTATCTTAAAATTAAAAAGCCAGGAGGTTAAATTAGAACAGCAAATCTGAATGTTGAACGAGTCGTATCAAATGCTATTTCTATGACGGAAACAGCCACATCACTGTCGTGTGGTTAACCATATTAGTAAGAAAGGGACATAAACATGAAAGAGTTAAGGTTGAATGTGGATGGCTACAAAGGTAGAGGAAGACCGAAGAAAGTATGGATGGATTGTGTGAAAGAGGATATGCTTAAGACGGGAGTGAATTCAGATATGACGGCCGATAGAAATGTATGAAAGAGCAGCACATACAGTGCCGACCCTCCTTAGGGACAGTAGCAAGCTGATGATGATGATTATATTAGTGAGGAAGGGGTCTTATAAACTGCGCGCGCCATGCTGCCTTCTCCCATGTATGTTAATACCCAATGAAGACATTTCTACTCTTCTCCTGTGTTAAAATATCGCATATTTTTAACATTTAAGGTGACCCTATGATAATATTCTTGAATGAAAACTGGAAAGAGATAACAAAAGAGTTCGGAGGTCCAATGATAGACGAAGCAGCTAAAAAGATATACCAGGGTGTTGATGCATACTTTTCTAAAAATCCTATCGCAGCTATTGCTTATGTTTAATTTTTCATGTCACTATGATTTTTTGGAAATGAACACACCAAACGTTTCTGTGGTACTAAACGTTACATAGGTAGTCTTTTAAATTATTTGTTGACAATTTTTTGTTGAAGTATTTTATAATCTTAAGGAAGGTAATATATTTTGATTAAAAATATCGATGAAATGTGTTTTTATTATTCATATTTTGGACCTAACATATTATAATGGTTTTGCTTAGTCTATTTGTATATAAAGACGATTATTATGTAAAAAACAACTGTTTATTTCAAGAACATTGAATAAGAGCCCGTTTCACAATGTCCAAGTAAGTCTTGAATAAGATACATAGAACCTATTTGTCAAATAAAGTCGTCATTGCCGTTACAATCTCCAAATAAGCTATGAAACGCAAACTTTCTTTTGACAGGAAATTTTATGTGTTAGTTAATTTATTTGTTAGTTATCCAGCACTTTACTTGGACATTGAGAAACAATTCCTTAATGTGAGAAATATAATCAAAGTAATATAAAAAAATGTTGCGATTTTTACAAGAGTTCGCTCCGTGATTTATTGAATGTACTGTTGTATAGAATTTTTATAAGCAATTCGTACTGAGCACATTTCTTATTTACAGTCTACTCGCGTACGTTCAATACTGTGAACAGTGCTTCTTTCCATGAAAAAGCAATATATAATTTTATAACCGTGGATTTCCATTGACAAAAAAATATTACAAAATATCCTTGCTTGCATATTTATTACTAGCTGTTCCCTTGCGGCTTCATCCGCATCAAATTATAAAAACTTTATTCTATTTTTTACATTTGTCAAATTCTCAATTGCAAATGTCAAAATACCAATTACCTTACTATGGCAATCTTGCTTCCTTGATGTTGGCAGCAACAGGGGACCATCCCCTGCCCACATTAGGGTTTTTATCCAAAATATTTACCCCCTAAGTTTAATGGCGTGAAAATATATAGCCTAAAGCGTGACGTAAATGTAGGGTTTTTTATTAAAAATAGAATTATTCAAAAATATGCTGTAATTGCTGATATGTTAGGCAACAAAGAAGTGTGTGTTTACGCTTTATTATATTAGTATAGATTTAGAATTTTAACTTTGGCATTTACTTTATATTGACTCTGACATTGCAACGCATGTTGCGGTCAGCTACTCTAGTATAAATGGCGACGCCTATGAAACACAGCACAAATTATTATATCAATTTAGATTTATTGATTTATCATTGAGTGTACTCACGAAATGTATTAATTAACGCCGTCATCTCACATGGCAATTAATACATCGAAAACATTCGAATGACAAAATTTCTGTGAAACCAATTACGCATGCTGCAATGACTTGGGAAATATTTTTTAACACTTAGGTAATAATAGGTTTTTTCATGACTTCACGCATTGTAATGTACCCCTTCGTTATAACACATGAAATGTAATCGTAATAGGCTGTTAAGACGAATAATAATTTTAAATCGTAATACTGAAAATATTTTTTTTTCAGAATTTACTTTTATAGTGATTCTCTTGGTTCTACTTTCAAGTTGCATTTAAAAAATGAATCAAGTACACAGTTTGAATGAGAATAATTATTAGCAAGTACGAGACAACCAGCTCTACTCTAGTAATTAGACAAAAAAATATATATGACAAAAATATTGCCGGTAAAATATTTATGTTTATGCAACCTTGTGTGCCGACCCTACATGATTGGGATAAGGCCAGGAGATGCTGCCGGGTATACATTACCCCGTGTATGTCAGCTCTTAGCTGACATAATTTATTCAACACTTAATTTACACATGGCTTAAATTCAGAGGGTAAGATTCTTACATTCAGTAAGGGATGCGAGATTTGCATAAAACGATTAGGTAATAATCACCATTTTCAAAACAAGTATTGTTTATAGCTCTTCAACATGTAACGTTTTAAGTCCACTTTCTTTAAATAATATGAGACTAAAGGCCGAATACTGAAACGACATTTACATATGGAAAATACTGAAAGACAAAATGAGACAAATAGATTTTCAAATTAAAGACAAACTCTTAGAGTCGTGAATTAATTTCGAATTACAATATGAAATTCCCTTTCATAACTGAATAAAATTAAACAGTTTATCGAATTTCATTTGATTATAATATAAACAAAATACGCGAAGACGAACTCATTTATCAATCGGCGGCGGAGTTGTGAAATTGGTGAAGCATTAACGAGTTAATCTTTAGTTGCTTAGCTGTGTTGATCTTTAGATTTGTCATTTCTTTAAATTGTCGAACTGGTACCGCGATGTTTTATTTCTAAGACAAATATTTTTGAATTAAATGAAATTAACAGATCGGACCAGATGCATACAATTGGTACTTTATAGACTGGTGAAAGAAAAAAAGCGATTTTGTTAGTTATAAGGCTTAGTGAATCACGCGTTGAAAAACAATTTGCTAGTCGAAGAGATTTTAAATCTACGACGTCCTGTTTTGCTAAAAGATATTGATAATCTTCTTTTGAAGTTAAATTAATTACAAGAATTTATCAAGTTTGAAATTCAAAGTCTTGATTGGTAAATTACCTCTTGAATCCTCTTTCAAAATACGACACTTTGAATTACAACTAGAAGCTACGGAATTAATATTCAAGCCAAATACAGAACGGTTCAATTTTATACACTTTTAACTTGGCCCATTATTCATGGCGGTTCATGTTCCCAACTTGTTTCACAAACGGTACGCATAAAAACTTTTGGTCGAAAGTGAAAATGTATTTTTATAATCAATTTTAGCGTATGTGGAATATTAGATCAATGTAAATTATTTTTAAATATGTTTGTTTATGTTATTTTTTTGGGACCAATGAACTATTTTGTTCATTATAAAAAGCAAAAGTACAAAGAGCCAAAAGGGTTAGCAATGATTTTCATTGTAAATATAATACATCTCAGAGAAAGCAACATGATAGTGAATGGAAGAACATAGATTTATGTAAAATATATTTATATTACAAATTTAATTTAAACGACATCACACATGTAGACTTCTATCAGACAATCGAGATGTCATTGTTCTCTTTGTTTTAAGCAAAGTGTTCATTCTTGCACCTCAGTATATCGCCCTTGATCTTTGCATTACAAAGAACCTAATCTGAATGGAACTATTGTCTTAGAAAGTACCTTATGACGTCGGCCTCGCTTTGAAACGACTCAAGAGCTTTGTGGGGTGCTTAAATTTTTACTAAGAAGCATTTGTTACTACGTTCAAAGTTACTTTAGATATCGATATATTTTATTAAATGTTTTTATGCTATAAAGTTTTTTAAGGAGTCTTAATTTTTATTCTTATTCTATCTTTTGTTGATATTGAAATTGATAATTATCTCAACATTTATTCATAAAATCCAAATACAGGAAACAAAGTTACCTAATATGTAAGACTCAAATAAATGTAGTCAAATATTAGACATTTATATCTGGCAATTTATGAGTTTGGCACAGTTTCAAATATCGTATTTGTTTGTGTAATACGAGTGAAATAAAGTTAGCAGCCAGTGATAATCTCATTCGAATTATTGTATTACATTGTTACGATATAAAAAGATAAACAGCCATAAAATAAGGCATGTAAGAGGCTTATCGGGAGTACTGGCGGATTTTATCATCCCGCGGTGACTTGCTGTCCGCAGAGGGAGCCGACAAATGTTTCAGTAATTTCAGTTCAGTATCAGACGTGGAGCCGGGAGGCTGTGTTCTCGTGTCATTTTTCCTAACGCTACTCTCGATATGAAAGTAACGATGTTTTAACTTTGATTTCAATGTGTGTCCTTTTTTGCGTAAAAACATATATCGTTCTGAATTAACAATTTAAGGAGAATTTTGTGATCAAATATTTTCTGATGTTTTATTAATGAATGTTGACAGAATTGACTGATGTGGTAAGTGATATGATACCACTGCTAATTGCTCTTTCGTCTCAGCCACTTAATCATCGAAGCCTGTCGTACTGTCGTTATCAGTTATGTTCAGTTTATTTTTAGTAAATACTAAACTAAAGGTTAAAATGTTAAATAAACAAATTTTATACGTTATAAAAAATTTGCAAATGCAGTACAGAGAGTTTGGAAAATAGTTCTTGAGAAACAAAATTGTAGTTTGTTTTGAATTGAATTCAAACGTACATTTTATACAAAAATGACTAAGTTAATGATATAAAAATAAAAGAAAATATCTGGAACAGAAGGAATATGACCGCGTATTGGTCGCCATTTTTTTTGCGTGTGCTATATTTTATTTTCTGTATATTTGTTGTATGTGCTTACAAATAAAGTGTTATTTTTAGGTAAATGAATATATAGAAATTGATGTTTGAAGCCAAGCGTAAAAAATGGCTAAAAATAATTCCTAAAAAATACTGAAACCTTTTCACGTAGGTACATATGATTCATATTTTCCTTATTTTTTTTTGTAACACACATACCAAGCGACTTTATTTACCAAATAACCTTTATGATTAAATTATATTCAGTAGGTTGTTTGCTTTATATTTGTTTTAACAAACCTTTGAAGAAGGTTTTCACTAACGAAGGTAAAATAAATCTTTGTTTTTTCTTTTAGCTTAATCACTGAGAATTAGATATACCTAAAAATATGTAGTATATTTCACTTCAAATTAAATGATATACTTATTTAATTTTCTTGAAGGAAAAATAGCAGATTTTATAATCCATGCTTTTTAGGTTATCAAAAACTGTGACCAGTGTGAATGGAGTTTAAAAATCCCTTAATTTGTTAAGACAAATTATGGAAAATCCCCTAATAACTATTTGCACTTAAAACTTCTATTTAGTATTGGGTATAGTGTCTGTTAGTTTTTTTTCTGTTCTGCAGTCTTAGAATTTCATGTGTATATTTCGGATATAATGATTCCTTCGACATAATACTGCCAACCATAGACACAATACGTATGATTTATGTCCTCATATTTTATCCTTATACTTCGTGGTTCGCAAAAACCTAGCGTTACTTATACAATACTCTTTATATAGGCGTTTTAAATGTTTGAGACTTTTTATAATAAACCTTGCATGATTTTTTTATATTTTTGAAGAGATATTTAAAAAAAGACAGTTATACAAACATGTGTACCTAGCAGCAAGTGAACAAACAAAATATTTTTTATTAATTAATAGGTCACGTTAATCGGAAAACTAAAATATATAATATATTGCTTTGAATTATTACTAGGCAGTGATCACTAATTTTACTAATCTTACTTCTTACTAATATTATAAATGCGAAAGTTTAGATGGATGGATGTTTGTTAGAATTTGTAACCTAAACGACTAAACGGATCTCGATTAAATTTGGCATAGGCGTAGAGGATAGTCTGGAAGAACACATAAGCTACTCACTTTTGTTTTTTTTTTAATTCCACGCGGACGGAGTCGCCAGTGAAAGCTAATAATAAATACATTGTTATTCAACTATCATTATCAAATACTTAGTGTTGTTCATCAAAAATAGAAACAAAGTAGTATTTGAAGTTTCAGCTATTTCTTCGATAAGAAACAATTTTGCAATTTTGCTGCTTCAACAATTCAAAATTATATTATCATCAGCCGTGTAATTGATTTAACTTTTCTCTAGCTCGTAGCACTCCGCTTGAAAGGTTCATCTTATAATAATTTCGGGAATATAATAAAAGGAAATAAAGCCTTTGAAGGGAATAAGGCTACTTGTCAAAGGTTAAATTTATTGTCTCTATATAGCTTTTGTGTCGACAGCCTCGAGATGTCTTTTGTGTCGTTTTTTTTAAATAATGAAGTTTGACAAAATGATTGCGGTATCCATTGTATATTTTACTATGGTTGCCATATAAGAAAAAATGGTTTGCCAATTTCATTATTGTTATGTTTATTCATTTTTCATTACTACGGCATAAAAATCTACTTATTTTATTGTGAAAAACGAATGTATTTTATGGTAACAATGGTAAATAATTATCTTTCGTTACTGGAAATAAAAAAGCACCTTTTTTAGTGGTTTACTTTATGTAGTGTCTACTAAAGTGAAAATTTCCTCATTGTTCGAAAACATTTGCTTAGTCGGATCGTTTGAATCATTCCCCTATGGGTAAACAAAGTAATAATATAATTTTTATAGCCCACTTCACACTTATATAATTGCGATAAATAAAACAGAAATGAAAAGAGATACATAAAATATTTAGGACATGAATTATTATATTATAAATGATAATAAAACGTTTTTTTTTGTTATTTTTCAGCGAGTTATGTTCAGTATGATTATGTAATCTTACTAATATTATAAATGTATAAGTTTGGATGGATGGATGGGTGGGATACATGTTTGTTAGAGTTTGTAGCCTAAACGGCTGAATAAATCTCGATAAAATTTGGCATAGATGTAGAGGATAGCCTGGAAGAACACATAGGCTACTTACTTTTGTTTTTTTTTAATTACACGCAGACGGAGTCGCAGGCGAAAGCTAGTTAGATATAATTGTAAAGAGAAAAGTAACATGAATCATTAAAAATACATTTCAATTGCTTTTATTTTTTTCAAAATTAAATTAAATTGCGACTTTTGAAATGTAGCCTATAGTAGCGAATTAAAAAAGAGAGAAAATCACACATCATAGCATTACAATTATTACTTAAATTTGTCAATTCCTGAAACGAATCTGAATAATCAAATATTATTACATAGAAATTGTTTGCTCCTTTCTAGTAAATATGTAACTCGTGTTGGAAGATTTTCCATCCGGCTTTAGCCAACAATAAAAGGTCTTGTAATTTCATTATCATATCATTATTATGCTTTTAGGAGTAAGGTTTATTCTGTTATATAAATTATATTTACATATATTTATTTATACCTATGAGTATGGTGTTATTTATTTTTACTCTCTAAAATCGCAAAAGACTTATTGGAAGGGAATTATATTGTTTACTACCATAATATGCATGTACGATATGAATATTTCTTATGATATTAAAATGGTGAATTATGACGTCACTTCACGTTACCATAAGCAGATCACAAGAGACACGGCAAGTAAAACCGAGGGGTCCAGGTAGCATAATTAGAAATCAAACTCTTAAAACATCTTTAAATTCTTGGTTGGTGTGGTTTCTAAGTAACGTAGTCATATAAGAAAAGATTGAATAGAATATAAAGGTAAAATGATACTAAAAATAACCATTCTCTACTTTTATTTCATGGATACGCTAGCGGAAGAACGCCATTTTGTCGCCGCTAGCTGTTCCTCTTGTCACATTTTATGCTATTTTGATTTAGTTTTACCGCCTTGTTTAGCATTCATTTTTAACTAACAAAGTTTGATTTAAAATCCACGACAGTTTAAAGTTATATAATAAAGATTAGTTTAAAAACTAAACTAGCAGTAATTAACTAATCTCAAAGTTTTTGTTAGAGGTTACCGCTGGATAGGAAATGGTTTTTGGAGTTTGTGATACCTGTTTGTTCCAACGTTGAAGTATAAAATATAACATTACCACAATCATGTATTAGTTAGAACCAAAAAGGTATATTTATCCCGTACAACCATATAGCTAATTCTAGACTCTAGGAGGGTTCATAGAGAGGCGCCTGCAATTTGTCAAAAGCAATTTATCGATTTAGCGACCATTGTCGATTCTGATCGGTTGTCTGTGTAATTGCACAGATACGACGAGCAGATTCTCAAGTTAGGTGTAAGGCTGGTACTAATTTCACGAATAGATTAAGTCAATATTGAAAGTATTCACTGTATAACATTGTTGTAAATGCTACGTTTCATTTACAGGCATTGTTGGCGATGCAATAAGCCTTTTTGATATATTTTTACTTTTTTATAGAATTTTAAAATTAGAACGTAAGTTTTAAATTTTATTCTTTTTTTGTAAATATTTATTCATTCTTCATTCAAATCCCTCAATAGTTGCTAGGCTGTTTGTTTATAAATTTTCCTCTTGTATATAAATTTACATTTAATTTTTCATTATAACTTTTTATTTTTTTTTAATTTCTCCTCCTCCTCCTTCTTGTTCGTGTCCTTTTCAGGCATTGATAATTTTACTAGATAAATGGATGTGAATATAGAGGAATTTAAGGTAATAAGTGATTATCACTTACTTTTACATACATAGAAGAAAATTTCTATTCATTTTTTTATATTTCACATCGTCGAAATATTAAAATAAATCAAAGGTTGTACAATTCATTTTACGTATGGCAATGTTTAAGTAATTTTTGAACCCTAATGTGTATTCAAAGTTTCTTTGTTAATTTAGACTGGGATTATTAAAAAATAGACTAGTAGTAAATTTCTCTAATTTAAATTAATGAGGTCGATCTGATGTCAAGTACGTCACACGTGCCGCCCGACAGAATACTCGTTGAAAACTGATCTTTCATATGAGTTTTCATTACTTACATAGTTTCCTTATACTCTAGTACACGATATTGCACACCTATAAAATTATTGTAACTTTTCTCTATAATATGTAAATTTATTTATTTGTGCGTCACATGAAAACTACCGATATATTAAAATCGAATCGACTAAAAATCGATATCGATATATCGATGCCTGAAATTTCCTACTACGCTTTTATTTGCCTTTTCTTCTTTCTGTTTTCTTTGTGTAGACATTAAATAAATTGTAATGAAGTATTGGGGGAAGGAATTGGCTCCTGTGACACAGGGCAACCTACTACAGGAGTCAAGGCTTCCATGAAATGTATACAAAAGAGAAAATAAATAATTTATTATTATCATTATTATTTATTTCTAGAATTAACAGTAGTCGAATATCTTGTATGTTTACCGTAATTTATCTTATAATAGTATTCACGGGTACCTAAAAGGTTAATTAATATCATTAATAAGCCGAGGAACAAATTGAGTGAGCACATCACTTAGTCTAACAATCCCACCTCTTGCTTAGGTACACGCGACTGTTGTCAACAGGTGCACTCTATTATGAATTGTGGTTTCACTTCCTTTTAATTAAGTCAAGTTTCTTGCGCGATGCCTTTGTACTGACATTTAAGTTTTACATGCCGACTCTTTAAAGTGACGCAACTGTGAATAAGTTACAACTTCAAAATGCAAAACAACTTTGAAGTGGCACAATTAGAAAGGTAATTAGTAATTTATTTTGTCAGTAGTATTGTCTTATAAAAGCTTATAGAGCGTCGGTGGCTCAGTGGTTTAAGCACTTGACTTGTAATCTACAGGTCTTAGGTTCGAATCCCACCGCCATGTACCAATGTGATTTTTCGATTTTTCGAATTTTCATATGTACCTAATTTACCCGACGTTCTTACGGTGAAGGAAAACATCGTGATGCAACCTGCACATATCGGCGAAGAAATTCAAAGATATGTGTGAAGTCAACCAACCCGCACTGGGCCAGCGTGGTTGACTATGGCCTAGTCACCCTAACCTTAGGGTAGGCTCCGAGCCC
The DNA here is from genome assembly GCA_003118335.3 of Papilio memnon. Taxonomy (NCBI): domain Eukaryota; kingdom Metazoa; phylum Arthropoda; class Insecta; order Lepidoptera; family Papilionidae; genus Papilio; species Papilio memnon. The sequence continues at coordinate 4,137,850 of LD700011.1, read as the reverse complement.
CTCGGTGGGGAACATATAGTGAGCTGGTGATGATGATTGTCTTATAAGGAGACAAATTTTCGGCTAGTGTTAAAATATACTTTTGATAGAATGGAATGGACATAGAGGTAATTTTTTTTTTCAGTTTAAACCATAGCTAAGTTAAAACAAAGCCGTCCTAATCTTATTTTATACGGAGTTAAGTACCTAGTAATTGTTGTTCAGTGTTATGCCTAAATTTAAGAAATCTTCGTAAATGGGAAAAAGTTAGATTGAAATTGTTTTCTTAATTTGAACAAAGTTCTAAAAAAATAACTTGTTTATGTAGAATTCTTGTGTAAAATTATATTTGATAACATTATGAAATTCTTTATAACTCGGAGAGAATTTAATTATGCCCAGTTAATTGCGTGTTTCTAAATTCGTTACAAATTAGCACCTCAATTAGGCGTTACGTTTTCTTGTGATTTTATAATTGGAATTTTTGTAACAAAATTTTTTTTATATCTAAAACTGTTAGAGGATTTACCTAAATACTATATGGAGTTTCACTGCTTCTAATAAAAATTAATAATTAGGTACTTTCGATCATGGCTGTAATATAACCATGCCCCGTCTAAGTTTTTAATTTAAAAAGTACGAAAGTTTTGAAAACCACTTCAAAATAGTGCAGTAATTTTAGAGACCGACAACATCAAGCAACTAATACATAACTAACGGATCCGGTTTTTTTAATTACAATTATTAACTATTACAAGTTACTAATACCATATTTATAAATGGATTTTATGGTCTTAGAGAAGTAAGCCACCTTATTCAAAGCACGAGTATATATTTAAGAAACTAACAGTTTACAAGTAAAGGTCATAGAAAATTGTACAAAGAAATACAAAAAGAAAAGAATAAACACTTAAAGGAAGAATTAAATCATAGAAGAACAAAAAAAGAATAGGAGCAAATTGCACAGAAAATAAATATGAAAATATATTTCAAAGATCCTATAGCCCAATACCTAAGGTTCTAGATATCAAGGATTCGAATTCAGCCATTGTACAAGCTTCAAGTTTATTTGGAATTATCATAAAAGATACTGGTAAATTATTTATTACTAAGTTTTTTATCGGTATCAATACGGATTCTCTTAATAAATGGTTATTCCATATTCATAAAAAAACGAAACAATTTTTAAAGTATAATTTATTCGAGTCACTCTGAAGAGTTATAAATACGATCGCTCTTTTGCCGAATGAATAAATACAAAAACGAGTGCTATAAACAAACGTGCAATAGCAAACGCTCCAATGCAAATTTAACTGGGAACAGAAGTTGAATTCTATTTTATCGTAAAATAAAATTTTCAACATCGACAGAAACAAAACAAAGTTACTATTAATGTAAATTATTTCAATTTTTTATGTAAAATTTCAGAGCCATAACCTTAAACGTCAGTTCAAAGATTTTTATCGAGTGGCTTTAGTGGTGGTACGATTCCTGCCGCCGAGTGTTGTTATCGGACGACACGACAGACCGCCAGGTACCATCGTCACCATATCGATGGCTGGCATTCCACAACCATGTAGTTTTCGCGGAACTTTCTGCCCCGCACAGCCGCGTTGTTAAACGGTCTGTCCTCGGCGGTATTTCCAAACCAATACGACTCAGGGTCCTTCAAGAAGCGAGCCTACAATCTACTAAAGGGCTGGCAAACTCATCTGTAGTTCCTCTGGTGTTGCGGGTGTCCATGGGCGACGATGACCACCTCTGTGTTCTCGCCGCTCGTTTGCCCCCTTCTCTTATAAAAAAAATGTAGCCATCTCGTAATATAGTTTGTATAATCTTATGTTATATTGAAAATCTCATCATCAGAAAAAACTGAGGTCATGCTTGTAGTGGTGTTAGATGCAAATAAACGACATAGTACAACACTTAGTTTGGTTTATGTTATGAATGATACACAGAACGAGAGCATACATTTTGAAGTCGAGGAGTCGTTAGTTTGCACAGACTACTCTTCTGAGAGACGTCTTAAAGGTTAGCGCCTCGGAGATGTAAGAAAAAAAAATACAATTTTATTTCACAAAAGTCCCTTTTCACAACAGCTTTCACTTGTTTTATTCCAGTCAGGAGAGTAAATTTTTGGGTATGTACTTGTATAGTTATTTTTGTTAGGTAAGCTTGGTTGATTTTGAATTATGGATTGTGATACTAATACAGGTTAGTCGAGGCGCTAAGCGAAATGTTTACAAAAGTTAACGTTTATGGCGTTTTTTTATGAGTGAGAGTTCAGTTATATTCAAACATTTATCCTACAAACAGCATCTTTTGTTCATTATAATTATACATTTATATTCCTAAGGCAAGTCTCCAGTGATAGCATGTTTTGTTGGCGTCGACCCAATTCTTCGTGCATTTATAAGCAACGGCCTCGTGACCTCGGATACTTTGAGAATTTTTTTTCACACATTAGTGTCATATAGTGTGTTAATATTTTGCTTTTTGTCGTCATCGAATAACGCTTTGAGCAAACACGTAACTTTTTATCACAACACTATAGAACGGTCCATTTTTGTTGCCCCCAAAAAGGTAACTTTAAAATTTCACACTATTATAATAAGTAATAACTAGCTTTTGCTTGCCACTATGTCCACGCGGAATTAAACAAATTTAGTTATTCTTCCAGTCATGTGTGCGATGCAGCCCTTCTGGAGGTACATTCTAATAAACATGCATCCATCCAAATTTCGTATTAATAATAGTAGGATAGGCAAAGTTAGTCACCGCTGGAATTAATAATGTTATCTTATTTATTCAGAATCAGTGTTACGTTACGGACGGTCGTTGTTCTAACGGTAACAGTATATTTTAATAGAAATGTTTCATTAGATACCCACGGTAAAAACATGTTTTATATCTACAGTATCTGGATTGTTTATACAAGTGTACGCCTAACTTAAACTTCTTCGCACAATCTCTTCGCGGAATCAATTATGGCCGGCGGTGTTTCCTAAAAGATCCGACTTTTGGAAGACTAAGGAAATGTACATCTTTCTATAGAGCACATTTTCAACTCCCTTGTTTCGACGTCATTAATTTATAAAAACATTATATTTCAAGCAATATTTTTACTAAGATTGACACAACTCCGATAGATCGCAGTGATGGTCATTAGCCTAAAACATACGGAGTAGGATACCTCACCTTTCGAAATAAATTAAGATTTTTAAACTAAAGGATGTCACTATAGAAGTTATTATACACACATACACACACACTTCAGAATTAATTAACCTTCTGTCAGTCGTGGAGCAAGGGGCGGGTGATTGTTGTAAAAAATACCTGTCAGTCGGGCAAGAACTGTGCAAAGTAATTTACTATCTTTTTTTTAGATTTAAATATGTATGTAAGTAGTGTATGTACATTACATTATTAATTTAGTCAAGGACTTCTTTCCGCTCATTGTCAATGTTCGATATTATTAAAAATTGGATCGGGAGGCGCCAGAGTGGTTACTTATTTGTTTTGTAGCGACATCTTCGTTGGAGTGGGTCTGGCTTCTGCCAAGTCCATGTCGCAAACTAATACAACAACGTATCCCTGACCTAAATCTCCCACGCTACTTGGCGAGTTCATTTCGTTTTGATAGATGGACATGTGGTGTGTAAGATCTCTTATTATAATTCTATTTACTTTCGCCTTGACTTGATGTAGGTTTATGACTATGATATATACTAATAACGATATTTATTTCACCGGAGAAAATATTAAAATGATTTATTTATTATTGTTACAGATTAGATCCTGAATTTAAGATTCGACAAATGCAGAAAACTTAATCTGGTCACAACATCTAATATGTGCATTGTGCTGTATAAAACGACAATGCCGTTTCTTATATGGCAATGATATGAAATTAATTTATTTATCTGAAGCGTAAAGGTTGTTTGTTTTCAAATGATCTAAATGTCTTATTTAAAAGAACATTGCGCTGCAGTTTGCAGGCGCCGACTATGTTTGACTCGACCAAAGGCGCATTGCTAGTGGCGCCCTCTCTCTCTAACAGCTCTTGCTGGCTGAATGGTAAAGTTTGGCCTTCAGCGTTTCCGGCGCCCGCGGACATACTAAAGGCTCTGTTTATATTTGCCCTTTCAATGGGAATAGTTTTCGCTAACCTCGTTCTTATCTGTGTTCTGAATAATCGACGTTACATTAAATACATCGATAATCAGGTTGGTACTTTAATCTTTTATTTTTTTTTCTGTAAAATCGGAGCACGTAATACTACCCTATCTAAGAAAAGAGTTCAAAGTAAAAAGTGGCCTAGAAAGATTAGTGTGTTCTTTGTTTTCTAATTTATTCATTTTAAATTGTTTTTTTTTTAAATGTTCAAAAGTTTCTTGATACAAAATTTAGCATTATTTTACAGCCGAGGTATTTGTTGACGTCATTGGCACTAAACGACCTGTTCACTGGCATACTCATCGCTCCTGTGGCACTCCTGCCGGCTTTATACAAGTGCTGGCCATACGGGGAAATATTCTGCCAAATACAGGCAAGTTTTTACCATAACAGTATACCAATAAGAATGGTTATTACAGGAAAGATGTTAAAGAGAAAAAAATAGATATAACGACGGATAAATATCAGAGGGACTTTGTACAGTGCCAATAGCTAGATTGATATCAGTTCATCATCATCTCCTCCTCCTTATCCTACTCCCGT
>LD700011.1:4093311-4117276 GCA_003118335.3 Papilio memnon | reverse complement strand
AAATATAAATAAATAAATACCTATATGTTTAATATATTTAATTAGACTCTGTGACAGAGGATTTGCTTAAGAAAGGAGTGGGTTCAGATATGACGGCTTATAGAAATGTATGGTACTGTGCCGACCCTCCATAGGGATAAGGCAAGTTGATGATGATTGAAATAAATTATTTGTGATCAATAACCACACGAAATGAAAAATTTCCCAACGAATGCCAACGCATTATAGTGTTAATATTGAAAAAAATAATGATTTACGTACATTTACAGATATGTAATCATAATCTAGAAATTATAAATGTCAATGCGAAGTTTGGTGGAGTTACGCATGACTCGTATATTTGGTCTACCAGTCAAGTAGATCCGTACATGCGCAGTTTACATGAAAACGGAGAACATGTATGGCTTCTTGGTAAGTCAACATTATACACTAGTGATACCTGAAACCGATGACTACTCCTATGCAGAGACTGCAGACATCCATTCACATATATGTCACTTTAATTCAGGATTTTTTTCAGGAGACTCCGGTTATCCGCTGCAGCCTTGGCTCCTCACCCCATTTGTAGACGCAGAACCTGGCTCTCGAGCAGAAAGTTACATATCTCGCCATATTCAAGCGAAAACCTGCGTTGAGCGTTGCTTTGGCGTTTTAAAATCCCGGGGAGGTGTCTCCTTAAACACAGAGTGCTACATTATCACCCCGTCATCGCCAGCAAAATAGCGCTTGCCTGCTGTGTACTACACAACATGGCGATCAAGGCACGATTACCACTTCCCCCTGATCTACATGGTGAGTCAAATGACCCGGATGACTCGCTTCCTGATGGGACTGCGCCTTCCAACGCAGGCAGTGAAAGCGAGCTCATTCGCGGAAGGGCAATTTTAAATTTTGTAATAAATTCATTATATGAAAAGGCAATAAAGTCCATGCTGCGGAAGGAGACAAAAATATATCGAAAAAAGTGAACAATGATAAAAAGGAAGGAAACAAGTTCTAGACAAGAATTTAAAAATGTCATCTTTTGAAAATGCATTGTAAATCCTCCAGGATCCTTGCAATCCAAAAGCACTGATACAAAGAAGTAAAGAAAATAAAGTCGAGAATACAAAAGACAACTTCACAATCTCCTATAAAAATCTTATAGGAGAGACTTTTCTTTGTGAAAAAAAAATTTAAAAGAAGAAAATAAAGGTTTTTTAAATCAACGAAAGAGTGGACTGGTGATTCTTTTAGCGGAATCTGAGGAAAGTAGTTTAATTGAATAAAACTTGAGGATTTTAAAAAGTCGAAAGTATTATTAGGATCGTCACTTCAATCACGGAACTTTTTGATTTCCACCCAGGTTGACGTAATTCTGGTAAATCTAGATAATTCAAACTTTACAACGCCAAAAATATACGAAATCTCACACGTCAGGCATAATGCATCTGGATTACACGTTTACAATCTGACAAATGTCAAAATTTTAATAGAAATTCGTGTTCAAGCGTGGCTTTATCATTTAAGATGCTGTTAAATATTTAAGTGTGGTTTGAGTATTCAGTAAGTTAAATAAAATTCTGAATTATAACACTATGTAGTGAGATAAAATAGGACTACTCCGCGCCATTGTATTCCGAGTAGTATATTGGCGCAGGCGGCGCCTTAATGCATTGATGCAACTGAACAGTTACGCCAATTGTCACTAGATGGCGCCGTGGTCCACCTACATGCCGCTATCGATGTACATCGATGGTTTCGTGACCTCGGTCACCCTGCCCAACCCTTTGTGTGGTTCTGGTTCTGGTGGCTAGTGTGATTCCTCTGCTTTGCTTTGCTTTGCTTCGAAGTAGGGACTACGCTAGGCACTCTTGGTGATACAACTTTGTGATCAAATGTCAACGGTGAGCGCGTCTAGCTTATAAACGGTACATACGTAACTTTAAGTCGACTTATCATCGCCCCGCCACCCTGCGTTACAATACAACTATAATTTTAGCGTTTACATAATTGAATATTAAATTATTATAGTTACACAACACATTACTCATATGTAATGTATTGTATCAAATACATTCACATTTGTTACGTCGTCAAAATTAAGCCGAATAACACAATATGTGCTCATGAAATTTTAATTAATAAACATTAATTATATTTCAAATTATGTTCATCATGATCCGGTATTAATCTGTTTGTTAAATGACCCGTGCTATTGGGAATAGGGATACATTTTTGTATGCTGTCCAATGGTTCACCCCCTCACCCGGGTTAAGTATAGTTATGAAAGGTGCCAACTTAATGCACGCTTAAATACATAAGGATTTTAGGAAATTTTACCACTAATGGCCGAATTCTGAAACGAATCTTACAATAATCCGCTTCGTAAGCACCGCTTACCATCTGACAGACGTCAAAATTTTTATTTAAATTCAAAGTATATGTGTGGCCTTATCATTTAAGACGCTATTACATATTTAAATCTCATTTCAGTATTCGGCCGGTAGGAAATAAGCAAGATACTATAGATAGATTCGTCATATAGATTCGGCAGATTCTTGCTTGATGACCTATTTTTAGTCACAAGGCACAAGCTTTCTTCTTTTTCAAGTGTTTTCATCGTTCTTCATGGTCATTTTGGAAATGTCGAAACATTGCGTACTTGCGTGATCTTTTTGATACCAAATGCATCTCACTTCATTGTTCTTCTTCATGTCGGTATTAACTGTTAGTCAGGTTGCTGTTGTCACTGAGAGCGAACGTTAAAATAATTAGCCAGCGAAACACTCTTTTCTTAGAAAATCCCGCAAGTTCGTCCGTGATTATTTCCCGTTTTGTTCTTTGCTAAATCTTTAGCGTTTCGTCCGGAAGAGCTGACTCAAAAGAATGCACTCGATGAACCGTGCTTGAATCGTGTTTTAAAGCACCCACTAGGAAATCAAGCGCATTTGCGGACTCTGTACTCCCAGATGTTAAAGAATGGCTCCAGGATGGTTAAAATAACCAGGATGTAATTACATAAAATATATCTCTCTGTCCAACTTATTCACATTTTCTTTTGATTGACATATAAACAGAAGCATGTCAAAATCAAATCATAAAAAATAAATCCGTTCGATACCTTGCACATATACAACCTCGTTCCTTACTACAAAACCGATGTGGTAGGGACAAAAACGGTTGAGTTGATTGGCATAAAAAACATCTATTTTATTATTACTTTTCTTATACTTTCCTAGTGGGGGGTTTACTTCCCACTGTGTGATCTAATGTTTACAGAACCCAACTTCCGACTGAAAGCCACCCTTCTAACTAATCGCCTTGAAATAATTTTATGATTGCTTTGACCTACTTCTTTCGCAGATTAGCTGTTGTTATTGTTAATTAATTGCTTTCCTTTTTCTTTTGCTTTACGTTATTCGGGAAAAATAAGACTTTGTCATTTTTTGAATAGTAAATCTTTATTTCCGTTTACATATCTATAGTAAGATCACAGAATAGATAAAATTATTCTAACATAAAATAAAATAGAACAATAATTTTGATCAAAATCATTATCATATTCCAGAGATTCAAAAAATATATAGAGGAGGCATGGTTGACACTTTACTTGAATTTTTATTCACATGATCTTACTAACCCTATCTATTGATAGATCCTCAAAACCACATGGCAATACGAGTATAATTAATTGTATTTAAATTCATTTCCAATGCAAGGTATCATTAAATAATATCGAAATGTTTATACTTTATTTTGTGACAATTTTATAACAGAAGATAGACCATATTTTTGAAAAAGTTTTATTATATTATATGCCAATACAAGGACACGAGATGGCTAAACTTTACAACTGATATAGTACCTTTCAGAGAAAGTAGCGGTGGAACATTTTTGTACACTGTGCCTCGTCTATATATGGTTTAAATGTTTTTATCATATTCATTAGTAAAAATAATTATTTGATACTTTGTTCAACCAATGTTTGCTACGATGATCGGAAGAGGTTATTGATTTTGTTTTGGTTTTGATATATTAGATTAAGCCAAGCTTTAAACTTAATAAAATATTGTAAAACTAGACCGAAAAAGAACTAGCAAGGTAGGAGGCAAAACGGAAAAGGTTATTTGAAATAAATGGAATGACTTTATTACGAGTCACCTGGACTTTCATAGTCCGGGATATCATAAAACATTGTCTGCAATAAATCTTGACATATTAAAGCTTTAAGATGAAAATCATAATAGAAAAATGTGCGCATGTCCAGGTATGATAAATTTTTAGAATTCTACCTATTTACTATAGTGGCTATTGTGAGCTTGTTTATTACCTTGGATTAACCTTGGATGTAGAAACCTTTGATTCAAAAACTTCTACATTCAGCTTTACTAATATTTTTATCACTCAGTCGACAATTTAAGTGATACAAGTCACGTATCCTATTCCTACTTTATTTCTATTATATAGAACGAACTTGTTTGGTTTTTGTTTGTTATAAAAAAAATGTAAGCTGTAAGTAACAGCCGGTAACCCAAATGTCGCATACGAATATAGTGAAATTGTCTCTGTAAGCCAATTTGATATGAATGTGATGTAAAACCTATAGTTTGATTCTACAAGAATCAATAGACATCAGGTTTTGTGCCAGCTCTAGTAAAGTTAGGCGTAAATGTTTCTAGTAATGAACATTAATAGGTTTCATATTAATTCATTTAGTTATAGTATTGAAGTAAAATTTTCAAAATGTTGTTTCGAAGCCTTACAATTATATCGAAACTCGTAAAAATTATCGAATATTTCTGAAGTAAAAAAACTCGTAAACAAGGAACAAAAAGATGAAATCTTAAACTCTAAGAAGCGATCAAATTTAAGTTGTTTACGTTGTGCAAAATTCATGGCAAGCGCCCGAATATTTTGTTACCAAGTTTCACAACTTTAATAATGTCTTAAATTGCCGAAAATAAAAAACAGCATCGTAAAATTGTTATAGGACTCGGAAGCCGACGACGGGAAGTAAGTAGTAAAGTTACTGTGTACAGTAATAAAATCGCAAATTAAATAAATAACACATCTGTGACCAGTTAACCGGGTAGTCAGGAGGCCTGGTATCATAACTAAATATTTCGGATCGAAACTATACTTGGCAATGGCAGAAAAATTAAACTAAGAAAAAGTGATTTTTAATGACAATGTGTAATGTTATATATTGTTGAGTTAACGACTCATAGACTTAAAACCGTGGTGAAATGTTAGCTTATACTAAGAGAATAAAGAAGAAAAAAATGTCTATTCCTATGTCTAATTTTGATAATAATTTTCGATCAGTTCATAGACCTGCTGCGTCTATGAACTGTATTGTATTTCTCGTTCCTTAACTCTAAAATGCTGCTCAAACCTTTTAAATATGAACAGTTTTCGATGAAACATTACGCCATTGTAACGCTCGAAATGTGTCATGGTAAATAATATGCTTCGTAAGATAAACGTCGTGTATTGTTAGCAGTAATAGCGGAAGCGAATCATTCTTTCGAAAGTTATTTAGTATCGCACACAACTGTTCTAGTACATAAAGTTATTTATTTACCAATCGTTGTTTTTGCATTCCAAGATGTTGATTAACAATCACTACTACATCCCATAGTAAAATACCCTAGTCTTCTAAATGGTCTTCTATGATCAAAGTCGTGATAATGGTTTATGCTACCGCAAATTTTGAATATTTGACCTTTGGGAGAGATCAAACAAGCATTTCTTCACCGCAATTCAATTACGTGCCTGTCACAACTGTATCAATCAATCATCGACACGCATTGTTAACTGAATTGAAAATTTCAATGCAATTTATAAGCTCACCTATATTGATTTACGAATACTCGTTGACTTTTATTGAGCCACTCAAAGGAAATTACACGACAAAAATTATAGGCATGTCTATTATGTATGTTTATATTTAACTTACTCAGTTAATTTTCTTCAGAATTGACATACTAGAATTAGTATGTCATTGACTAAACCTATATCCCGTTGATAGATTGATCTGAAATTTGGTACACACCTTTAGTTCTGATCAAGAAGAAGAAAATATTATCATTTAGTAACCTTTTAAAATCAAACAACACCAAATGACATAAATAAGCATAAGAAAAATAAGAATATTTCAAATGCAAAGGAGATAAAATACGAGAGTTCGAATGGTCATAAGGAAAAATCGTAAATCAAGGACCTGTTTCATAGATTGCTCTATAGATCTCTTTTATTACTTCCAAAGGAGAAAGGGATCATTAAAATATTATTCAAAAGAGAATGATAGTAACTTAGTACAACATTGTTACATTCAGATAGTTTCCTTTTTAAATCCTTATTACATTAAAGGTCAATGATTTTGCAATAGTTCATCGATGACGATAAATTTGTTTCTTAAAAACTTTACGATTTTCATAAAAGGGTTTTCAAATAAATTTTAACAATCATAAAATGCTTATAATGTAATACGACGGATATTGGCATTGATTTGACCAATTGGAAAAACCATTAAAACTCGGAGTACGCATATACATAATAACTCCTTATAGGGAGTCAAGAAAGGTGCGTGCGGCCCTTATGACCTGAGGTTCGGTGAGACAATGGGTGGTCGTGGGACAACGTACAAATAAACGTTCGTACTCTAAAAAATATAAAAACGTATCAAACAGCGTATTCGCACGTAAAAACTAGCTAATTACAGCTAGCTGTACTAGTAGTTTAACATTACTAACTTCTAGTAGTTTAACATCAGAAAACAACTACAGCAGCAGAAACTACAACTCTCCAACAAATATCTACAGCCCATCAAAGGCATACATTCAACTAGACCTTCAACTGATTTGAGGAATGACCAACTTTCACCAAAAAAGAAAAAAAACCTAAACCGTCCTTCTAAGAGGAAATTCTCAAAGCTATCAAAAGTGAAATGGATGAAGACAAAACATTTTGTTTGTCATTAGTAAAATCTTTTAAAAAGATGGATGATGATAATAAAATGTTAGCTAAAATTGAAATACTAAAAAATAATTCACACTTTCACAAATAGATCGTTTACTACAAACATCTATCAGCTCAACCAATCACCAAATATTGAACCAAATTTCAGTCACCCAAATTCTATACCTTCACTTCCATCAACGCCTATCTGTACTCAGATCACCTAACCGCAACGCTCACAATCAACACTTACTCAAGAACATCATGTGTACCAGCAGCACCTGCAGTCTGGGACTACCTTCATTATAGTTCGACTCCACAACAGCTCTCACAGCCAACATTCACTCTTGCCCATAATATATATCAGCATCATTCAGAGTTAAACCTAACAATTTTCATCAGTTAATCTTGAACAATCGCCAAAATTAATTAGGATTCTAGAGAATTGTCCCGCTAATTTAAATTCGATAAGTTCTACATCAAACTCTGCACAAAGCTTTTTACTAGTTTTAACACAAATATTTGGCATACTCCGACAATGACCAATTAAGTTCGACAGCTGTTCAGAGAGAGTTCTTCTTGACCAATATCACCAGAACCTATCTTGTCTCAAGATGATTCTTAAAGTTAATGTATAGTTTCCCAGAAAAAAAAGTCCTAACCATGTTGCGAAAAAGTCCTTTATTACTGGTTGATCCATATATTCCCTCGGAACTGAAATCCCAAGGAATAGTGAACGTCCTAGTATTCTTGTAAAACTTCTAGCAGTCTTAGTATAATAGTTTTGTACAATCGCGCCGACAAAAATAAGCTTAAACTGAATGTTGACAAATGTAAAGCAATAACATTCACTAAAAATAAAATAAGCAAATTTAATTATAACTTGAATGGCTTGACCTTAGAAATTGTTAATCATATTAAAGACCTGCAAGTTATCTTAAATAATAAGCTAAAACTTGGTTTACACGTTGACAACATTAAAAAAAATCATTTTCAATGTCTTATCATACGGTTAAGTGCAGAATTTAAAAATCCATCGACTTACCTCTATTTGTATAAAACCTTAGATCGTTCGCAACTTGAATATGCTATGCCTATCTGGAATCCATTTTATAATAAATATTATAAATAGAATCGATAGAAGCGGTACAAGAAAAATATCTCCGATGGATGTTTCATACATAATTACCGTATCAAGGCCTCCTAGTTAAGATTAAATTACTAAGTCTCAAATCTAGACGAATTCAACATTAAGCGGTTCTACTCCACGATCTGTGCCATAATAGATAGTACTACAAAAGATTGCATCTGTCTAACTAAAAGACCATGTTAGAGAGTCCCCATAAGGGCACATCCTAGAAATGTATTTAAATTGGTCTCACTAACTCGGTGTCGAACCAATTCGGGTTTACGATCGTCAATTTACAGTGTTTGTGACACTGCACTTTTAAGTGTCTAAGTTCATTCACAGGATAAAACAACAAACCGTTTCCATTTTTTAAAGTCTCCTAGCATGAGATACGATTCAAGAGTGGATTTGTTACGCTCGTATGAACGCCTATAACGCGTAAAAATACGCCGACCTTGAATTTTAACGCGGCGTAATAATTGCGTCCGTGCGAATGAGGTGTAACAGTTGTTTTAAGCATAAACAATTGATAAAATGTTTTCCCTCATTTTTTTGACACAAAGCTTTAAGCTTTCGTAGGAGTTAATAAACCTGCCTGTCACGTCATTTAACAAATTCGATTTATTATCATTAACCTAATTCACTTTTATCAGTTTATGAAAAATGACAAAGCGTACCGACATCGGTTCAGGCGTGATAAAACAACCTACAAAATAAAATCCTCCTTGCAAGTTATTTTTCGTCTAATGCTTCATACGTTACAAAACATTTATGTTACGAAAACATTTACATTACATATTAAAGTATGCATTTATAGTAATTTCTATCTTCTTTTATGTAATAAATGAATTGATTTATATTGCTACGAAATGACTTTAAACAACAAGCATTGTTAATATGGACGTATGTATATTTGTAAGTCAATTCCTTAATTTCTTTTTTTTTGGTTTTTATGTATTTGAAACAAAAACTGATAATGATGTTATTTGATGTAAATTAATAAAATAATCAAATGATCAATCCTTTTTAATGTTATAAACCAATCTGTATCTATACAATTAATAAAGTTGGTGTGTCTGTATGTACCTAACATCAAAATGAGCATATTACGTACACGTAAGTATATGCATTATTTATAACGAATAACAATTTAAAAATTTTTGTCTATCCGCAAATGTAATATCGGAAACGGTTGGACGGATTTTGACGGCACTTTACTGGGAGATATGCGGGAATATTAAATGCCACTTTTTAATTCTGCCCCAACGAACTCACGGGCAACAGCTAGTTATCAATTGAAATTGCATTCCAAAAAGTGGACGAGTTGATCCACAGATTAATAAATTGATTGCAGAGAAGCAATTAAATTGAATCATCTGTATTGTTATTAACACAGTGGATTAACTTTATTCGTTTATTTATTCTGGTTGATAATGTCTGAAATGAATCTAAAATGAATCTAAATGAATATATTTAAAACCTATATATAAAATGTGTTATAACATTTTTTTCTTTTTTAAGTCACTAATTATTGATTTCATACACACCTATTATTAATGCCAATGTTTGAATGGAAGGATATTTGTTACCACGTATCTTCAAAACAGTTTAACGGATCTCGATGAAGTTTGGCGCAGACGTAGAACATAGTCATACAAATAAACTTTATTACATACATCAATATAAATGAATGAAAGAGTCTCCTAATTAACAAAAATAAAATATGAAACGTTGCAAAAATAATTCAATACTTTACAAGTGCTACAAAACTAATTAGAGGTTTAACTAACCTTTTTCGTTATTGAGATATAAAAGCTTTTAATGCAACGTATAAACATAATAACAAATCACTATTCCCACAGTTGAAATTCCAAGAATTTCTTATTAACGAAAGTAGAGCATACTCCAAACGCAAGTAGGATTCCAACAGTCCTCGAATTGATAAAAGCAGGTACGCAAAACGTCTTCGTCCACTCCGTGTTTATTCAAAGAATTCAAGAATGCGAACAGTATGATATCCACTTATATTCCTACAAATGATTGAAAAAAGAAATATTTTTAAATTGGTTATTATCGTCTTAGATAAAACAAATACAATGTCTGTGTTAAAATTTTTAGTTTGGGCCATATTACATATTTAGGATAACTCCATCTTAATTACGAAGTTAGCAATCTTAATTAATAGATCTTGATACACTAGAAATATATGGATTTCATTCTTATACAATTAATAATTATTAATTGTTCTCTCGTAAAAAGCTCAGTGTCTCTAAAAACCCATATATAAAATGCTAAAATCTCAATAAAGGCTAGGCATTCGTAAAATAATTGTCCCTTAACCTACTTTTGTTCGAGGCTCGAGATAGCAATCGTGATCTTTACTACGAATTACTGTTTTATTTCGTCACGCCGCAAGAATCCGACTTCGGGCTTTTGTTCCTTTCTATGTACTGTTTATCATTACTCAAGCTTAAAACGATTCTTTTCCTCTATATGTTACATTTTAAAGATTTATTAAAAAATGAATTGTTTTGTTTCCATTATCCCGTTACGTGTAGTCGTTGTTTGTAATCGCTTGCTCTATAAAAAATAAGAAATTGTAATGATAGACATGGCTAATTTCAATAAAGTCTAATACGGAAACAAGTGTAAAATTTATGTAAACTATATTGAGGTTGACGCACCCACTCATTCCCGATATGGCTTGAAGCCAATGGAGTGATATTTCTCGTCTCGCTAAATCTCTTGGCAACAGATGAACATCAACATTTTCAAATCGGATTTATTTTCTTCCCATGCCGTTCTAAAAAAAATATAACATTTTACATTTCTGGTTTAGTTGTATTTAGAATATAGCAAGTTACGCTCCGATTGTTTTAATGCATACAGCAAACTGAGCGTTCGTCAGTACTCCAATCCGATGACAATGTATATATTCATAGGAAGGTTGGATTAATATTTACTAGCATAGTAAGTATGTATGTTCAACTAATTTAACAGTGGTAGAGCCCGCTTTAACATCTTCGGCTCGCTGAAATACCGCGAGCACACAGAAAACAGGCGTGAAGTGGGAGCAATTCCACGTACAGTCAGATGAGTGTGGTGCTGGAGGCTTGATTTTAGTTGCTTTTCCTTTCCACCCTTTTTTTAAGAAAAAAAGATGGGAAAGAAAAGTGGATTTGACGGCGGCGGCGCCGCATGGGAAGGAGAAATATCCTCTTCATGTGCGCCTCCTCCTCCGTCAATTAAGGTAAGCAATGCATCTGCAATCGCGGACTTTTATGGACAGCGGTCGTTTCGCTATGTCGGCGAAGTCAGGTAGCCATTTTCTAGTTTTGCCACCTTATGATATAAAAACCTACGTAAAAACAATAACAACTCATTTTAGGAACACACCAGCGCACTTTCCTTAGCTTTACATTGGCGTGCCCAGTGAGCCTAAGGGTATAAAAACAATTTACCAGTCAAAGCCCTGACAGATAGAAGCTTCAATGTTAGAAAGGATATCACAACACAAGACTGTATCTTTCATCAAAAGTTTGCGGAGTTTTATAAAGAACTAGCGATCCGCCCCTGGTTTGCCTAAGTAGCAAAGAATTGTCTGTCCTAGGATAGAATAGAAAAGAATTGATATATCCGTTCTGGTGATGTTAAAAATATAGCCTAATTCAATGATAATATAGGCTACATTATCATTGAATAGCTTAGGCCCATAGTGAAAGAATTTTTGAAATCACTTCAGTAGTTTCGGAGCCTATTCTATGCAAAGATACAAACAATCAAATCTTTTATCTTCATAATATAAGCAGTTTTTTTTGTATAGGATATTAGCAGATTTCTGTTATGAAATAATATTTTTCGTAACCATTCCAAGTAAGATCCATGCTTGTGCTAGAATTTGTTTTACGACAGTAGTCGAAGGGCGGGATGTGAACTCTCGATAACGTGATCGGAAATCCGTACCTTTAACCATTAGGCGCTTTAGAGTTCCCTCAACTCTCAATGTATGTGTGAAATATATTTTATAAAACTGAGTACCTACTAATAGAAAAGTAGATTTGTTTGCTAACAGACCAATTATTTAGTGAATTTTGAAGAGCAAAATATTTTAGCAATTAAAATCTAAAAATCTGATATCTTTATGAAAAATAATGAAAGTTATAAACTTAAAAACGTCGAGATGGAAATTTTATTTAGATACTTTACCTACGCGTAGATAAAGGAAGCTTTTCTATTCAAGGTAACAAAGTCGGTTTCTCGGAAGCTCTCAAATCGTTTTGTTGTTTCAAGTAAGTTATACATAGAATGTTTGTTTACATTTTCTTTACTTTGCTTTGTTGAACGGTTTCATTTGTTTTTCTTAAGTGTTTTTTCTTATAACACTATTTTAAATGCTAAACTATCAACAATCATTACGAGTGAAAGTTTGTAATAGAGAAAATTGTATGACAATCAAGAGATACGGTATATATGTTTTTTTTATTCAGGGCCAATATTTTGTATTAGGCCTAATATCAAACAAAATAATTGTCTTCTAAAGGTTGCCAAAATTAAATACTCAGAGTAACACCGACTTTGCGCGAGCATAAAAATAATGTTTTATGTATTATAATTCATTATAACTTTTACAGACGTAGAAAAAGACTGTAAAACTTAGAAAAAACAAAAGAATTTAAAACACGTAAATATGAATACATTCTTAACCTATTTTTCTATGATAAAATGTACATGTAAGTTACAATGCCACTTGAAAATTCTTTAGAATGAAGTGATTATGTGCATCTCATTAGCTACAGAATAAACAAAAACAAAACAACAAAAACTGAAAAATAATGAGCAAAAATTATAGAAGTACTACGAAGACAAAGTTCTAACTGTTAATTAGAGGCATTTTCTATAGTATTATATAATAATGAAGCGACAGCGCGTTTGATCAAAATAACCTCACTAATAGTATTTGATCAATTCTTTTTGAGGTTTATAGCCCAAATATTAGACAAGATAAACAAGACTACTACGAACTAACCTGTAACCCACGATTTTTATCACTAGTAGGAGCACACTGGGTACCAATGGGCCCTCAAATGACGATTGCCTTAGTGAAGTATATAATCCAAGTATTTAAAAATGACTGTTCCATAGTTGTTTGCTTTGCATCTATTTATTATTGACTATTTGATTTCCATTATCTTGACATCATCATCTCCCTGTCCTTATCCTACTCATGTGAGGTCGGCGCACCAGTTTGTCTTTCTTAATCCATTTTTATTTCATGTTTTAAGTATAAACAAATCTTTAATCAACTCTTAATATAATTCAAATCGTAGAGACTCCCGGTGAAGTGGAATGAAAACGATCACTAAGTACTGGCCGAGCTCCATGCAAACTGAATTGTGAAACAATTTCATGTTTATTGAATTATATCCGATTCACCAGCGCAAATGGAACCACTAGATTCAGTTATCGATATAAAAGCTTAAAAATATATTATTATGAACTGCTACATAATATTTAATTACATTACATTGACGTTGAAGTGTCATGTCAAATAAAATAAAATAAAAAAGAAAAGTTTCCACAATACATAAAAACTTTGATAAAAAAAATAATTGTAAAATTTGAGTCAAAGATGTAAAATATTGTAAACAGCCTCAGCCATATGGCTGATATTCCCTGTATGGCTTGCTTGCCGTTTGGTGCTACAAATATCAGTGTCTTCCTCAGCTCAACCAGTATCACTTACCCAGACCATTAATTATTGTTTTGTTAACATTACCATGGAGGGCAGTCAACTGTGCAAGTATGTATGTGCAACGCAGTAACGTAGAAAAGATTTACTTTAACGGCGGCGCTTCAAGTGACTATTATTCTACAGAAGTGAATAAAGTGCGGAAAGACTATAAGTTTGTGATACAATTTATGTATTTTTAGAATTGTTTTTTTGTATTGTCTTGTTATATTAATTAAGTTATTAATAACTTATCTTAGAACTTTTTAATTAATTAATAATCCCAAGTAGGGTTGGTGACAGACAGGCGGCCGGCCGCAAAAAATAGAGCCGAATCTAAAAGTAGGTTTTTGATATCCGAAAGAAAGATGAGGACAGCATGCTTGAACATAGGGCCAATGACTGCAAGAGGACGAGAGCCAATGGATGTATCAGTAAGAAGAAAAAATGTTTCGTGTTGGCAAGAAACCAAATGGAAAGGTACGAAAACAAGAGAAATAGGGGAGGGTTATAAATTATGTAATTGTGGGAGTGATGACAAAAACATGGATTAAGAATAGTGATAGATGGTGATATAAAGAATCAGGTGATGGATATAAGAAGAATAAATGATCGGATGATAATTGTTAAGCTGTTGGTAGGAGGAGTGGTCTTAAATGTAGCTAGTGTGTATGCACTACCGAATGGTTGTGATTAAACAGTCGAAGATAAGTTTTGGGAGGATTTTGATGCATTGATGATTAGTATGACAGGTGATGAAGAAATTTTAATTGGTGGTGATTTTAACGGGCACATAGGTAGAACGAATAAAGGATATGAAAGTGTACGCGGAGTGTGGGTTTTGGGAAACGAAACAACGAAGGTAAGAGGCTGTTACAAGCAGCCTTGGCTTACGACTTCACCATAGCAAATACTTTTTTTTTTCAAAAATGAGAAGTATACCTAGTATCTTTCCATAGTAGTAGATTCAGAACCCAAATTGACTATCCGTTAGTCCGAAAATTCAACCCAGTGAAGTCGTAGCCCCACAGCATAAGCTCGTTGTATTAGGCCTCATAATGAAGCACCAAATTCGTGTATCTAAAAGAAAGCCCCAGCCAAAAATTAAATGGCATATGCTTGAGAGGAAAGATTGCAAAGAGAATTTTCGCGAGAGAGTGGTAGATAAAATGATTGAGATGGATGTTGATATGTGTAGTAAGTCGGTTAATAAATGTTGGAATGAGATTGCAACATTTATTAACATTTGTAGGATAAGGAAGTAAAAAGGCTTGCTCTAAAAGTAAAAAAGTTTTCAAATCGTGCAAACAATTATTTTTAAAACTACAACATATACACGTACGATACGGTTTAATAGAGACACGAACTCTTTTAGACAGATAGCACTCGAATAGTGTTTTATTACACGGCATCCTCGGTCGATTTGGTCGACATCGGGTCAACATTGTCTCGAATCATTGATCTTGCAACGCTTTTAGCGTTAGCTATGAATTCACTGCCCATTTATGTTCTAAAGCATAGTATACACCAAAGCGAAATTTTAATATGCTAGTGTAAGTTAAAAAACAAAGATAAATAGATAAAATAGAAAGTACAATGCATTGGATAAATCGATTGATGAAGTGTCTTCTATAGTGTCTGCTGCCCATGGCCGGTTTTAGTATTACTGGAGCCATGGGTGCCCTTTTATGCGACTGTGGGCAATCTTTATGTCCTTGTGGCACCCCCTTATGTCCCGGGCTCTGGACCGTCGCCCCACCTCGCGCTGCCCTAACGCCGCTACTACCGATGACTGTTTAGGTAAAAGATGATTTAGACACTTAAAGCTATAGAATAGAACTTAAGAACATAACGTATTACAACTTGTCTTTCAAACAATTTTATTTTTAACCACACACAGACGTTTGTAGATAATTTATAGCTGTCTTAAACTTTTTTAGTGTTGCGATAGAATTGATAGTCTTAAAATGTACCTGTACCTTATTTATTAAAATTTTAAGTTATTCCATTATGAACACGATCGTTGATCTAAAAGCATAAAAAGACTTAAAAGTGGTACATTGTAATTCTTTTTGTTCGGTAAAAAAGTGTGTAGTGGTTCTAACAATCTCAAAGTAAGTGTGGTAAGAGTACGTCAGACATGTGAAACTGCAACGGAACGTGGATGATGTATGAGCGCCGTGAAACATTAAGTGTAAGGTAAAGTTTTTTTTAAGTACAAAGCTTTGAGTACACTTCAGAAATAAATTTTGTTTCAAACGGTTAAGTTTGAAGGTTTACTGCTATAAAATTGTAACAGAGATATTTTGTACATCGACAATACTTTCTGAAACTCTATTCGGAACGCTATTTGCTTGTTATTTATTACTTGCACATTCGAATTGAAGAGTGGAAAAAGAAAAAATAACGAACAATGAGGTTTCCTTTCAACTAATGTAGGTAACTCCTGATTAAAAAAAAAACTATTTACAATTTCGTAAAAACTTTTTTTTTAACTTATTTGACTTTAAAAAATCCGAATTAAAACTTAAAAACATATTTCTCAAAAGTATTTAGAGCCACTCGTGGTTGATAATTGAGTTGAACTAATCAATAATGTTGTCTTAAATAAAGCTCAAGTATATGGTCGTTTTTTCATATCATTGTGTTACCAATTATATAATGCAAAATTATTTCATGCAATCATCAATGAATGTCTTTAATCAAGGTATATTTGATTATTATAATGAAGAAAGTCTTTTAAAGGCGAAGGGAATTTATTTAATTACTAAAGTTTAAATTAAAACCCGGCTGGATTTTACGAATTTAAATGTCTAATTTTATAAAGTTCGATGGGTGAATTAAAATTGTTCGAAGGCGTACAGCTTCTAGTACTAATCTTAGTAATAATTAAAGTTCACCTAATAATTTTTACTAAAATATGCCTAAAAATGCATATGTGGTATGTTTCTTTTTTAATTCCAAAAGCTAGTCAATTATAATCAAGTTTAATATTCATAAAATGTTTGTTCACCGTTGAAAAACAACTTAACCTGAAAAAAATAACACAATAAGACGACGATAAACTTCATAATACTAATTGGTAAGTAATCATAACAAAGAAAGGTCGGACCTGTTAACTAGACCGTGTTTAATGTTGTTTTCGAATTTACGTTTAAATCGATCCAAGTAATATAAAACAAACAAACAAAATATTCGAAAGAAAATATTTATGTGTTTTTGTTGTATGTCGGTACAGTTTCAAAGATCACGCATTACAAACAAACATTATTTATTTGTCTTGCTATAAATATAAAATATTTGTATGGCAGTCTGCTGTACATTTGTAAACCATAGATTTTAGTGTAATTTTATGACGCTAGAAAAGGTTTATGCCCTAAAGTGACATGTTTTTTGCGAAGGTAGGCGATCATCAAGGCTATTTACACTCCTGGGTGCTCTTAGACAAGTTCTTTGCTTAAAAAACATATTATAGTTAGGGGCAAATCTATTTCATGTAATGATATACACTTATAAGTTCTCGGTCTCACCAATTCGTTCCAATAAATCAAGCTTAAACATAAATCTTCGCAACAACACGTCATCGACTTCTAAATTAGGACCGCTAGGAACTTTATACCTTATTCATGATCGTTTCGATATATTTCATTGTGAAAAATACTATAATCGATGTACGTATCCCCTCAGACAATAACAAATGCCCGGACTTCTTTTCACGCTACTAGCGCTCAGGGCGAGATTTTATGGGTCTCCCTTTTTTAGCAGCTTTGGTTAATTATTTATGTAAGACTGTATTTCACAGACATGTGGCGCCTCTTTCTGACCAGCGCCCTGGGCGGTTGCTTAACTGCGCCTTAACCTAACGGCGGCAGTGCAAAAAATATCCTAACCCTTCTTTGTTCCCAACCTCTGCCTATCTCGGTTTAAAAATAAAAATAAAAAATCCGATCCAACAAAAGTGGGAACATTATTACTGCTTTATTTAGTCAAGTATTATATTTTCGCAATTAAGATAATAAAGGTTTAAATTACATCACGGTACGGTCCAAATCCAAATTATCCTTAATTTATATTGCGTTGTATTGCTAAATGTTACATTTTGGAGGTCTTAAAATGACTGGCCATTGCGCTTCGAGATGGCAATAAAAAAGATTTATAATCTTTAAAACGACGACAAGGAGGATAAATTAATTTAATTTAGGTAACAAGTGTTATTTTATTGGCTCGTTGGCTGTTTTCTCTAAATGTGTGTTATAAAACGATGTTGGCTTAAAACTTGTACTAATCAAATTTGTATGTACATGGCCTCATTACACTATTATAGATAAAGTCGGTTAAAAAGAGCAGTTATTGATGCAGCCAAAACTGCAGATATATCATAATTTCATAGATTTTAATGCTCCGCTAACTGTATTAAAAAGCCATTTCATTAGTTCGATAAAAAGTATATGTTAAAGAATTATACGTTAAAATTATAAAACAAAATAAAAAATAAACAACAAAGCCAGACTGGTAGAATATTTTTGATGTAAAAAGGCTAAACTTCGACTTGAAATAAAGCCATTCCTTCAAGTCAAATTTAACCTTCAAGTGAAAGACAGCCATTTTACTTTGTGCAGCATTCTAAGGAAATTCCAATTTGTTTTATTTCACTGAAATGTCTAAATTGTGAATTCTATTCGCTTATAAAATAAAGTTATATAATAACTAGCTGTTCGCGTGCGGCTTCATCCGCGTGAAATTAGAAAAACTTTATTTTATTATCAATGAGAAAGTCTCAAGAGCATATCGAAATTAATCTCAAGAGAAAATCGCTTGATCTATTCACTAGTGACTAGTGAAAGAATTCAATTTGAATATGCAAGATGAAAGTTAAATGTAGTGAAATAACGAGGCGCCCGGAGACTGCAAAATCTGCTAGTTTAATGACCAATGGCCTATACAGAGTCAGCGAAAGGGAAACGAGCATATTTTAAATGTGCAAAAAGAAATTTATGCGGTAAAGTTTAACTGAATCGTCAATAATACAAAAAAGAACATAAAATGTAGTCACCAAATATTTACAACTATACATATAATGAAATTGGAGTGTCTGTTTGTAATATCATAAGAAAAATTCCAGATTTCGGGAAGATGATGCATTTGCGTTGCTGATAACGAAAATCGCATTTATTTTTTTTTGTCTGTCTGAATGTCTGCCTGTATATCCGCAAGCCGCGTTTGTTCCGGGTAATCTCCGAAACGGCTGGGCCGAATACGACTTTCATTGAAGGGGAGCTGACGTAGACAGGCATATTTTAGGGCACTTTTTTATCTTAACATTGCGTGGACGAATTCGCGGGCAACAGCTAGTAAATAAATAAAGTAATAAAAGCTGCCCTAGAGAGTCGAAAAATGTAAAATATATATAAACATTACTTAAAATAAGACCATATTAATGGCTATCGTCCATGAATGAGCTGCACTCTCTTATCGAAACTTATTTTATGTAGGGTCTTATAAAAATTTCGTATCGCGATGCCATAAAGTAACACAATATAGAATGTAACAATATTTGGAATACAAAATTGGCAAAAAATATCTTCACGTAAAGTAACAGTACAATGCCCTTCGTAACAATAGTGATGTCCCAACACGTACGTCCATGTAGGCTATACGAGTGCCACGGCGTCACGTGAAGCGTAAGAATGGGTAATAATATAACCAAACTCGGTTACACTACGAATAGTATTTTCGCATTGGCATTTTTAGGCAAAAAAGGAATGATTTTTTTATGATAACGTGAATGACAAATTGTATTACACGTTTTTGGAAAAACATTTTTTGTATATAAAATTGTCGGAAAAGTTGTACGAAATATTAAACTTTGTAGACTTAGCGCTGTTTATTGTAACTGGAACTGAACTAAACGAGACATGTGACTCAATTGGGAACTGAACTAGTCTGGAACTGAATATTAAAATAAATGAACGATATATTTCATTTGTTGTTTCTAATATATTCATAAGCTTTATAAAACAGTTACTTTTTCCTACTTCTTTCTGCATTCAATTACTCCTTATCCTGGCCACACACGAGGAAAACATTCATTTAATGTGAAGGAGAATAGTATTTGTTCTGGCATGGAAAGTTCTCGGCTAGACTTTGTGGGCTTGATTGTTTTTGTGCCCTTTGGCTATTCCTTAGATAGAGGAGGATAAAACTTGCACTGGAACTGGACATGCTTTCTTATCGCATGGATAAGACCTTTGATGTACTGGAATATACATTTAGCTACTAATTATAACAGCTTCATTCAAAAATTAATTACGTATCCATTAACAAGTGTTTGAAATTTCGAAATACTCGATTTTACATTCGGACGAACTCAAAGGTAAAATTTTAATCCCTTGTTCCTTTTTTCTAACCACAGTTACCTAATCAGATAGGTAAAAAAAAAAAAATTATTCGCTGTTTGGTAACTAGTTGTGAAAGTGGAATATTTTTTCCACTTTTTTAACCAATTAAGTTTTTGTGTTAGGGTGGGTACTCTTTTATTGTTTTCCACCATCATTCCCATATTCCTCCTTGCTAATTAAAGTTACCTGTTTAGTAGGTACTATTAAACCTAAGCATTCAAGCAAGGCTATACATGCTGAGTGTTACTTAAACTCTTTGCTAGATAATGATAATAGACACTAAGCACTGACTGTGATGCTCTTTCGCATTTTACAGCAGTTGGATTTTGTTTAAAAATTGAGAAAACGTTCAACGTTTCACCAAGTAAAAGACGTGGCATCAAACTGATATATGATGGACGTTATTACCATGTACGTAAAACATACGTCAATGGTAATAAATGTAGGCATTGCAACAAGCTAGGTTACAAAGGGAACATAACAAGCCGTGAATGTACTATAGTAAAGGAAAACCCTCGCAACTCCGAGTGCCTTTAATTTTTTTTAAAGTCATTTAAAAAAAAAGATCTGCAAACTGAAGAAAAAAACAAAAACAATACAAAAAAGTTTTGTGTATTGAAATTAAGGATAGCGGTGTGCATTTGAGTTCGATTCTTCCTGATTTCGGGAGTATTATGACTGGCCTACATAATGATAGAAGCAAACATTTAAATGTTACTAAACTACACTGTCAACGGCTAAAAGATGTGAAAATACCTGAAAAGTTTGGTAATTTTTTATTGGCCGAATATGATGATAGCATAAGATTATTTATTTTCTGTCATCCTGAAATAGAAGACATTTTACGCTGTGTTATTGAACTATTTTTAGTTGATGTAACATTTAAAGCATGCCCGCCTCCCTTCAAGCAACTTTACAGCATTAGGAAAGCAAAAGATACTAAGATCATAATAGGATGCAAGACGGAAGAGGAAAGGAACCAGTTAAAGGAAAGACTAATGAAGGCAGAGGAACAACTGAATGTATAGGAAATAAAAAACAAAGATCCACTGATAATCCTGCGGGATGTCTTCAAGTACAACTCCGATGAAGACATCATCGCTGCCTTGAAAAACCAAAATAAAGGAGTGTTGACAGACAAGAATGATAGGGAGAAATTCGAAATAATATATAAAGAGAAGGCAAGAAACCCACTAGCACAGCATGTAGTGATGAGAGTGACCCCACAGACGTGGAAGAAACTGGTGAACGTAGACAGAGTGCAGATTGATTTACAAAGTGTAAGAGTGGAAGATCAATCTCCTCTCATACAATGCTCACTTTGCCTAGGCTACGGACACCCGAAACGATTTTGTAAAGAAACCACAGAGAAGTGTTCCCACTGTGGGGGACCACACCAAAAAAGTGAGTGTACGGATTGGCAAGCACGCACCGAACTCTCATGCTGCAACTGTAAAGTGGCGAAGCAAGACAAAATCGACCACAACGCGTTTAGCCAGGAGTGCCCGGTGCGAAAACGTTGGGACTCAATAGCGAGATCTTCAATCTCATACTGCTAAGGGCATCCCGGGCACTCAAGGCGAGACGATAATTGGGACTCATCGGTACTGCGCTCTCCAAACCAACTTACCAGATTGGAGTGAATTTAGAAGTAAATTAAGTAAAAATTTGGAAGAAAGAAAAATTAATAAGACAGAAATCGACAAAATGAATGAAAAGGATAGTCTAGATAAAATGGTGCAAAATTTTACCGGGGCTATTACTGAAATCAGTGAGGAAGAATTTAAAACAGAATCAAAAGGACAGCAGGAGCGTGAGTCGATGAGCAGCATCTATAAAGTTCTAAACCGCACAACGATGAGGCAAGAAAAACTTCCCATCTTGAAACTAAAATCCATGTCACCAATCACGAAGACAAAAACTAAATATAAGACTAATATGTAAAATGTAAATGGGAACTAAAACAATAAAGAACAACAAAGTCTCTGACGACAATATGTCAGGGGTGTCTGCGAGGAGGGTACAACGCCTCCCGAAAAAAAATCAAAAAAAATCTAAAGGTGCGTACTGACCTACGTTCTGCGATGTGGTACATGTAATTCAAGCAGTCAGTTCGGAGTGTGACAGGGAAACCAGCGAGTAATGAGCAGCTCGATGCGAATTACACTTCGTAACGTCGCGCTGAAAAGTACCTAGTCTTGGGTACTAACCAAAGTTACGGGGTGTAATCTGACATGTTATCGGCGAGCATTCATGCAATCAGTACGTAGTGTTAAGGAAAAACTAGCGATCAATGAGCCGCTCGATGCGAATGTAACACCTGGTAAAATTACAACACATCAGCGCGCATCTTGACGAACAGAGGTTGATATTTTACTACTTTATATCGCTAGTTTCCTTCTATCTCTAATTAATTTGTCAATCTAATATTTAATGACAAATATTCAACGCCAATGTCTATTTCGAGTATTTATTCACGCAGCGTGAAATGTTTTCAAAGGAATCTCCTTGGAAACGTTTTTCGGTTTTATTTTTCTAGTTTCCATTGCAGTTAACACACCTTTTCTGACGTGTTTCAGATTTGTTTTATTACTTTTAATAAATTCTACAATGTCAGAATTTTATAATTGTTTATGCTTTTTAACCACAACAGGTAGATAGAGATAGCATTTCGTAATATTAAATTCGCTAGATCATAAAGACAGGCTAAATACTTTAGTCATTAGCAAAATACTATGCAATAGAAGACCTACATTCTCCTTTAGTAATGCAAGGAACTTAACTCTGTCGTACATATCTTAAAGAAAGAAAGTTGGGGTTTACAATTTTTTAAGCAAAGTTTCGCACCTCGGTACTGAATTCAATTCGTTGGAAATGAGAATATGCAAACAGTAATTTTCATCCGCACACTTTACACTTCGTTGCACAGTTCGCAACTACCCAACTTAACTGGCATTTAGTTTTATTTCTCATTTTAATGACATAGTTAATATTAAGTTTTCACTCATTGCAAGTAGGAATTTAAATAAGCCAGCGAGTGGTGTATACCTATATATGTCTGTACATCTGGCCAGATAAAGACTTTAAGAGAGTAAAATACACTAATTAAAAATCACGGCTTCACTTACGTGTATTTGTATATGTACAGAATAGTTTCAGACCTGTCAGGAGTTATTCCTCAGTGTCAGTTCTCTTCTATTAATGTCTCATTAAAATAAGTTAAGCGTAAAATAAAATTTGCATAGCAAAACTTGTGTGACAAAAATTCTGTTTTAAACCATAGATCTCGCAATGTTAGCAAATAAGCTGTTAAAATATTTTTATCCGCGAATTTAATTTTCAAGTTGTCTATGTTACGAGGACGCGACTATCGTGTTACTGTACATTTATGACCATAGATAGATTATGTTATAATCTACCTTATTTCTTGATTTGGATACTGCCGATGAGGTAAACATAATTTGTTCGAAGTTATAATCACAAAAGAAATCTGTTACATGCAAAGAATTAGTAGAGATTTTAAAACTCACACAGAATGATATCTAGTTCTCTACATTTTCAAAATTGTATAATATTAAATTATTTTCTATTAATTAGTAGTATATGTGCTTTTAGAAGAAATTCAAAGACACGTGTGAAGTCAACGAGCTATCGGCTAGCGTGGTTGACTATGGCCTAGTCACCATAACTTAGGGTAGGTTCCGTGCCTCTCCTACGGACCTGCTCGGGTGTCCGAGTGGGCGGAGAGGTGAACTCCGACGTGGCGCG
>LD700011.1:4069442-4082929 GCA_003118335.3 Papilio memnon | reverse complement strand
TCTGGTTTATGTATGTCCCCATCGTCTGGTCGCATAACATGTCCATACCACGCTAACCTTTTGCTTCTCAAAAAGTGCCATTTCATCATTAGAAGTGAAAATTGCAACCAACAAGAACCACGGAGATTTGAAAACACTTTTTAAAAAATAACTTAAATTTTGTGTTAAGAAATTTAAGGGTAACAACTGTATTCTAATATTATTACTTGATAACAAAAATATTATTTTTACAAACTAGTAAATTATTTTATTTACATTAGTTACGTAAGTTTCTGGATCATATATCTCTATAATTATTACTATAATCTAATAGATAATTGACGTAAGGTTTTTAATAGATATAGTATGCAGATATAGTTATTTGTTGGTGATTATTTTATATGTGTTACGGTGGATGATCTAAGCCAGATTATCCGTTTACTAACTAACGTATTTCATACATTACCAAGGTTATGTAAAATTCATCTTAAACTAATAGTTTAGTTTTAGATGACTCTTAACATAGTTGCCGAGTAGTTAGCTGTTTGGTTAAGAACCGAACAAATTTTAGAAAGAAAAATAGACGTAAATAATTTTGACACTACGAAAGAACGCTCAAAAGGTATATAGGTGAGTTAATGTTTTGTAATTATAATGACCTTAGGATTATAAAAATTTAACTAGACTAATGTATTATATTAAAATCATTACGCCAACAAAATTTTACAAGCATGCTACAAACGGTCAGTTCTGATATTTCGTGTAAAGACAAAACTTTAATAGCACAGCTCAAATGATGCTTAAAATTTTGCCTCCACACTTATGTCAGTTAGAACTAAATGTATGCTTGACTATTTCATATTACCTTTTACTATAGGGTTTATAAGTACTTTAAGATCAAGAACAGCATGTTATTTAATCATATAAATAATAATGAAATATTTTTTTTATAATATGATTTCACGCGGATGAAGCCGCAAGGGAACAGCTAGTAATATAATAAAGTGTAAACACACACTTCTTTGTTACCTAAGATGTCAGCAATTACTACATGTTTTTGAATAATTCCTTTTTTAGTAAAAAGCCCTACACTAACGTCACGCTTTAGGCTATATATTTTCACGCCATTAAACTTAGGGGGTAAATATTTTCGATAAAAAGCCTAATGTGGGAAAGAGATCATAAGTTGCTGCCAACATCAAGGAAGTAAAATTGACATAGTAAGGTAATTGGTATTTTGACATTTGAGAATTTGACAAATGTAAACAATAAAATAAAGTTTTTAAAATTTCATGCGAATGAAGCTGCAAGGGAACAGCTAGTAGATAATAAATAAATAATTCTTATTATGTTATACCAGGCAATTTAGTTTCACACAAATTGCAATCTATATATTTCGGGCAATACAGATTAGATATGTTTAGCATACCTATTTTAACTCTTCCTTGTCCTTCTCCTACTAAGTCTGTTCCTCCGAGAATAACTGCAATCTCCGGAGATGAAGCCTCCACGCGATAGCGTCCCTTGGCTGTTATATCACACAATAGTTCTTGACTACCTGTTCCCTTTTCAATATCAATTCTGTAAAATTGTACATAGTTCATTTATTATTAAAAATCATAAATGTTACTTTTTACTATTATGATATTATAAAAGCATAAGTTTGGACGTATGGATGGATATTTTTTTGAGTTTGTCACCTAAACTGCTGAACGGATCTCTAAGTAAATTAGCAAAGCAATGCGAAAGGTAGTGTATCTTAAATGCGTAGTTATTTTTATAATAAGAATGTATAATTGTGATGTAGTTAGTTATTATGCAACAAAAATTTAAAGAATTCAGGTAAACACAAGGACATAATACTCTTCAATGAAAACGTCTCGGCCGTATTGGGGTGAAGTGAGTGTGCAATCGATTAAAAACTTTCTTGTAGAATTTTTTTACCTACTGTTATCTTTATATTAACTCCTATATTTTTAAAAGTAACCCTATAACACGGATAATGTATTTGTAAAAATGATTTCTTTAAAAGGGACATAACATAAATATAATATATGACACGCTTTAGGCTATACATTTTCACGCTATTAAACTTAGGGGTAAATAAATTGGAAAAATCTTCATGTGGGAAAGGGACCATAAATAACAAGCTGCCAACATTAAGGAAGCAAGGTTACTATAGTAACGGTAATTGTTATTCAATGTCAAAGGCTGTCGTTGTCATTTGTGTTTGAATTTTGACATTTGCAATTGAGAAATGTAAACAATAAAATAAAGTTTATATAATTACCGCCGAAGCCGCACGGGAACAGCTAGTAATTTATAATTCTTTAAAAACGATACTGTACAATTGCATAAATAAATGTGAAGTTTTACATTTATAAGCTTTCAGGAATTAAAAAAGAGAAATTAAACTGAAACACTGAAATCAGAGGCGTTTCATGGTTTCTTAAGCAGTACTTTGGTGAAGATTCCTCATTCTTAAATATTACCGGCCGAATACTGAAACAATCTTTATACATGTAACAGCATCTTAAATGATAAGAGCAGGCTAAAACTCCAAAATTAATTGAAGTTTTGACTTCGGTTTTTAAACGGCACTTACGAAGCGATGAAGTTAAGATTCGCTGTCGTCGAAGTAAGTAATGCGCAATATACTTTGAATTTGTTAAGTTGAACTTACTCATTAAAATACTGTAATTAAATAAATAATAGCTCTGAGAGGGCACAAACAGAAAAAATGTAGTAATACTTACTCGTAATTGGTGAATTTACAATCCTTTATGCCCTTTACATATCCGTCGATAAGGGTAATTTTAATCGAATTTATGAGCTCAACTGATACATTTAGCATATGAATAGGATCGATAGGTGGTATATCTAGGTCAGGTATACCCTTTTCTGCAATTCGTTGAAGTACATCTTCCATAACTCCACGTTGACATTTTGGGTCTGTAATACTGCATTTAGACAATGTATCGACTGAAAAAAATAAACCGTGTAATGAATGTTTTATTCAAGACTTATCTATTAGACTATTAGACTACTATTTCTAGACTATTGGACTTACCGAATGAAGAGTTACTGAAATCCACAAAAAAGCAGATCAATATAACACTAAAAGTTAACTTGAATGCGCTAGGAGACATGTTTGCGCCACAAATGTTGTACAATAATAATCTAGCCACTTGCGATGTCTGGTAATAAATATGTTAATAAAGTCAATGTTGTAGTAGAATCATACACTAACTTGCGTTCATATGTGTATCTATAATTATTAAAACTAAAACCAGTCCTGTCTTGAGGTCAGATCTCGTGTCTATTAGAAAAAAATCTTCCTTTTTATAAAATCTCTGTAACAATTAAATTCCATGTACGAAAAAGTATAGTTAAAGTCAAAAATTGCGATTTGAAATTTATCTTGATGCTGATGTTTTTTTTTTGAGAAACCTCAAGTTTACGGGTAAGACCTAAATTTTACAGCTAGTTTAACAATAAGATTAAAATAAAACTGCTGGATATATTACACAAGTAGAAATTATCAAAATAGCCTGGTCCTAATCCCAAGTGAGTGTGATATGTATACGTCCTATTTTATAGTAAACGAGCTGTCGCCCGCAAACTTCGTTAGCGCAGAACATTTCCTGCAGCCTATAATATGCCCGTCCATATCAACTAACCTCCAGTTACCATCACCAGCTTGATCAGATGTTTTCCTTCACCGTAATTATGTACATATGAAAATTCGAAAATCACATTGGTACATGGGGGCGGGATTCGAACCCAAGACCTGTAGATTATAAGTCAAGTGCTTAAACCACTGAGCCACCGACGTCTTTTTGTTAAAGTCACGTTAAAATCAGCCCAGCCTTTTCGTAGATTACCCGGAACAAACGCAGCTTGCGGACAGACAGACAGACAGAGAAAAAAAAAATTAAATGCGATTTTCGTTATCAGCAACGCAAATACACCATCTTCCCGAAATCTGGAATTTTTCTTTTGATATTACAAACAGACACTCCATTTTATTATATTAATAGATATATATTATAATATTATATATATAAAAGATATAGATATAGAAGACTAGTTGTTGCTCGAGTCTTCGTCCGCGCGGAAATATTTTTTTTAATAAATATAGCCTATGTTACTGAGTTTTAACGTATAGCTATTTATTGGTGTAAGAATTTTTAAAAGCGGCCCAGTTGTTTTTGAGTTATTTCAATACATACAAAAATACGAATCTTTCCTCTTTATAATATTAGTATAGATAATAGATGGTGTTCTACATGCCTTTGAAAATTTAGTGTTAATAAGAGTTTTTGTTGTTTTTTGTAGTATAGGGTGGCAAACGAGCAAGCGGTCTACTTATGTCGCTACATAAGCGGAATAAACAACGAAATAACCACATCTCCAATAATTGTCGATGCGTTGCTTAGTTTAAATGGACTAAGAAGGGGACGTACAGGTTATTTAGCCTTCCAATAAGTCCCTTCCCCCGCAGAGGTCAATTCTCACTCCTATCCTTTTCTTATAAGAAGAGGGTAGAAAGGGCTCTTACCCTTATCCTCTTGGATTAGAATTTGGGGGACCGCAGATGCGTTGCCGGCCTTTAAGAGAGGAGTAAGCTCATTTCTTTGTCTTTTAGGTGGTTGTGGCATGGCATCGGTTGATCTGGATATTCGTGGTATAATTATTTTGCTGAGGGCTCTATCACTATTAGAATATTATATGTTCCAAGTTCCATTAATCTACATATCAGATATACAGTAAATTACTAATAATAAGTAGGGAAGTAGTTCATTAATGTCAAGTTATTCTTGATAGTATAAAACTGATCGAAGTCCACTTAAAACTACATACATATGTCACAGTTTATAGCTTAATTACAGTAATTCTAAAACATCGAAGTTGCACAATTCAAGTCTTTGTTAATGCGTAATTTTTCCACCAAACCTTGAGATTTAATTGTGACTAGGCGCAAAATCCTGGAAGTTTTAGATCAGTTTCAAAATATCACTAATGTGCGCTAAACTCAAACGTTTCTGTCAGATCATCAGATAGAGTCGTTATTGACTAAATCATAATATAAGTAATAAAAACAGATTAATTATATTCATCCAGTACTCCTCGGTCGTGTTATTCACGGTTAATAATTCACCGACAAAAAACACGAAAGACAAGACGTTTTCCTTAAGCAAAAAATCCAGAATATGTGCCTTAAAAAAACTCGTTTGGCCAATTTTTCTTATGGGTCACATGAAGATCGCAAAGTTCACATGAATAACGTCTTAAATGCATGACATCGAAACATAGTTGTCTTATAGGGTTATTTAGGGTCTTTCAACAAGGACGGGTCGATGTTAATAATCTGTGGCGGCCATTTTGTTTTGGCGGCATCTGTCTGTGTTTTCTTATTCAGTCACTGATGCCTCCATGGCCACCTCCATGGATCACCATGGCAAGTTACACGGTTGAGCAGCATGTGTAAATGACAAAACTTTATTATCAAAATGAGTGTTCGTTAGTGCAAACGTCGCGCGCATTTTGGCCGAAAAATAATCTTTAGCGACAAGGCCCATTTTTGGATGAATGGTTTTGTTAATAAGCAAAATTGCCGGATATGGGATAACCACAACCCACATGAGGTTCACCAGGTGACAATGCATCCACAAAAAGTTACTGTTTGGTGCGGATTTTGGTCAGGCAGCGTCATCGGTCCGTACTTCTTCAAAAACGACGTTGGTGAGGCCATCACCGTCAACGGCGAGCACTATAGATCAATGATAAACAATTTATTTTGGCTTGAATTGAAAAATATGGACATGAACGACATGTGGTTCCAGCAAGATGGCGCTACTTGCCACACTGCGAACGACACAATGGACATTCTGCATGAACGGTTTGAGGGTAGGGTTATCTCTCGCAGAGGTGACGTGAATTGGCCACCAAGATCGTGTGATTTGACTCCGTTAGACTTTTTCTTGTGGGGTTTTCTGAAGTTGCAGGTCTAGACCAATAAGCCAAAATCGACCGTTGCCCTGAGAGCCAACATAACATAGGCCATCGCTCAGATTATCTCGCCGGATCTATGCAGCAGAGTCATTAAAAATTGGAACTCTCGGATTCGTGCCACCATATGAAGCCGCGACGGACATTTCAACGATGTCACATTCCATCCATAATGGCATAAATATCTCAAACACATCTTGTTTATTTCAAATTTAACATAGACCCGTCCTTGGCTTCTTTAGACGATATCTTTAGGGCCACACTGTCTGTCAGTATCAGGAGTAATTACTCTTAGATATAGTGTGGAATTTTTCGATGCCTCCTCCAGGACTGGAAATAAACATTTTCACTCAGAGAACATTCCTTTATGTTTAAAAGAAGGATATTGCGTTCACTCGTTTTAGTACTTATTCGCCTCGCCCAATAATATAATTATAGTCGAAACCTGACATAACATTCTGGACTTTTAGCCAAATAAAACCATAGTAGCAAAGGTGAGGAACAATCTTACTAATATTGTAAATGTGAAAGTTTAGATTTATGGATGGATGTATGTTCAGAGTTTGTAACCTAAACTGCTGAACGGATCTCGATGAAATTTGGCATAGATGTACAGGATAGTCTCGTCAAAATAGGTCCTGCCGAAGTGTAAAAAAAAACGCGGAATTGCGTACAGACAGACAAAAACTGATTTTTCGTTATAAGTAATGCAAATACAAGTCTCACGATGTACGACATTTTACAGT
Organism: Papilio memnon; assembly: GCA_003118335.3. Lineage (NCBI taxonomy): Eukaryota > Metazoa > Arthropoda > Insecta > Lepidoptera > Papilionidae > Papilio > Papilio memnon. The sequence continues at coordinate 4,076,192 of LD700011.1, read as the reverse complement.
ACAAACCAACCATACATACTATATATTATGAATTATTTTTAGTATGCAAATTGTTTAAGAGACCAGGAACTGGTTTTGAATTATCGAATTATGATGTTTTTTCTTATTGTTGTTTACGAATTCACAGCAATTATATTTTTAGCATTGAAATGTATTCTTGGTTGTATATAACCGTTTCCGCTTGTTTGATATCAAAGCGTGTAATTTGAAGGATTTCGGAAGGTAATTGAGAATAAAGAGTTAATGCCGCGTAGAGCTCAACCAACCTAAAATAATTATATCCCTATACTTGGTCGTAAAAGGCAGCGATCTTCAGTATCAAAGAATAATTATATCTATTATACTCGTAGTTCTATCGTATTATATTAAGAATACAAGTTTATTCAAGCAGCTCGGGTGTTTTTTACAAAGCAAGTAAAATGAAGTTTTTTAACCGAATTCAAAAAGGAGGAGGTTCTCAATCCGCCTGCATGTTTTATTTTATGTGTTTTACTTCGTTGGTCCTGGTCGACCGAACAAATAAAATTAAGCGCACACGCTACTTACTACGTTTTTATTCGTGTTAATCAGGACATTGTAATGTAGATTATAATTGCCTTTTGAAACTATAATATAAAATCATATCATTCTGACCAATAGTTTAGAAGTTAGTACGCACCCTCTCGTACACCCCTGACATTCTAGTCGTCAGAGACTTTGTCGTTCCGTTTATTTAAATTTGTTTTCTTAAATTACATTTTAATTACAGTTTAATTAAAATTTAATTTTTCTTGCATAATTGGTGCTATTGGTTTCAGTTGCGGTGGCGCTTCTCTCTATGTATGCTATCATACATTCAAGGAAGCGCCACATTGGCGGTTTTACTGGCGTAAATTTTGCCTATGTTGCATTTCCTGTCATCAATATCACCAGTTATGTTTTATTACTTTTAACTATTTGACATCTGTCATGGTCTGCTCTTCTTTTTATTTTCAACGCGGCCTCTTTTGCTAGGACATCCGCCCTTTCGTTCCCAGATATTCCTACATGGGCTTTGACCCAATAAAGGTCCACCATTCTTCCTCCAGCCTTGATTGTTTTAATGTTTCTTCTTATTTCTTCCGCTAGGGGGTGAGTAGCCTCTGTGTCCCTTATCGTTTGTAGGGCCGATCGAGAGTCCAAGAGAATACTATGGTTGCGTGCAAGGGCTTTGAGCGCGATCTTGATTGCTTCATTTAGAACTAACAGTTCCGCCTTTTAGATGGTGCAGTAGTCTTCGAGTTTTAGCTTACGGGTTTTCGTTTCCACCGTACCATCCCAGATTGACTGTGCGGCTCCAACCTTCCTCTCAATCTCGCTGCCGTCTGTAAAGATGTTAACTCCGATGTTAGGTAGCTCTGCACCGTCTTCCAGGCAAGCAAACTATCTCTTCTCTATGTGCAGGATGTGCGTTGAATGTGAGCTTGTCATCCACCGTGAGGCCGAGTATTTTGATTTCTTTGGAGAGCTCAATGTTCACCTTCCTCGTTATCACCATCGCTTTTGCATTATGGGGTGCGAAGTTTAGCTTGTTTACGACTCCCCACTCCCGCACACGTTCGAGGAAAGCATAGGCTCTCCGTTCAACTTCTTGTGCACTGTCCCAGGAGAAGATCAGGACGATGTCATCGGCGAAAGCTTGGGAGTACTCCCCTTCTCTCTCCAACACCCCGAGGAGAGGGTTTAGTACGATGTTCCACAGTGTGGGTCCTCCGATCGACCCCTGAATACACCCTTTAGTGGTTGACTTTGTCCATTCAGCGCCAGCGTACCTGTGTCGTACCGTCCTGTTGCTAAGGTAACTGTCGATGATCCGCTTTAAGTATGCCGGGCATTTGACTTCCTCCAGTCCACATTTGACGGCCGGCCACTACCTACCAGTTACATTCATGTACAATCGCGGATTTCCGCGATTGTACATGAATGTAACTGAGAACGGTATGAATGTGAACGAAAAACGCCGTCCGTTTTATATCAGCAATTATATACTTGCATTTTTTTGATCAGAATATAGAAGGCGCTATTAAAATATTCATAGTTTTTCACAAGTTATATTGGTTTATGACATTTTAATTAAGCTAAATTTAACGATTTTTAAGATTCTCTAAATAAATAAAAAAGTATGTGTTTAAACTTTTTACAGATACTTTCATAAAATGTTTTTTTTTTTATAATAAAAGGGGGCAAACGAGCGCTGGGAACATCGAGGTGATCAACGACGCCCATGGACATCCGCAACACCAGAGGAACTATAGATGCGTTGCCGGCCTTCGAGGAAATGGTAGGCTCGCTTCTTGAACCTACCATCTTACCTAATTCATATGAATTATCCAAATTTTACAAAGTTTTATCTATGCCATCAACAATAGAAGGTCTATTAGGTCGAGTATTTAAAAAAAAAGTTTATTTGTAATCGTTGCAAAATTCAGTTCAGTTCGTAGTTTATGGTCCCTTTCTCACATGAGGGGTTTTTTTCTAATTTATTTACCCCCTAAGTTTAATTTAATTTAAAAGAATTATTCAAATATATGCTGTGATCCTACTTCACGAAGTAGTGTTTGTTTACGCTTTATTATATTAGTATAGATAAGTATAGACGAGCTGGCCCCCCTAATGAAAAAAGGTCGCCAACGGCAATGGATAACTTCAACGGAAGAATCGTAGATGCGTTGTCTGCCTTGCAGGAAGACGTATGTTCACTCCTAAAAAATTATGTCCAGATATATAATTAGTATTTGTATCAAAAGTGGTATGTATGATTGCGTTTATTACTTAACAAACAAGTTCTAGCTCGTGTTGTAATAGTGAATCGGGGAAAGTGGGCCAAACGCGGACTTCGATGAACGACGGAGAAAAATCGTGGAAACTTAATTAAAAAACTGCGTAGTCTTATTAAATTTGTATTATATAAAGTAAGAATAATTTTTATTTAATATTTTACATTACTATATCTATATTTTTATCCAAATCCATGCAGCCGTTCTGGAGATACCTTCTAACTTCTAACAGCCGTCCATACAAGTTTTCTCATTTTTATAAGAGAAGGCTGCGAACAAGCTGTTAGAGCACCAGAGTAACTGCAAATGCGTTACTGGCCTTGGAGAAATAGATATGCTAGCTTCTTGAATTTCATAATGTTAAGATTGTTACTCTTCACTCTTTTTTAAAAAAAACAGAGATAATAACATGTTTGTGCACGTAAGTTCTGGCAGTACAAATTCACGGGAAGTGTTCTTACAGGACGTATACGCGATGTGTCCGATTTGCTTCGCTACACTTCGCATGCGACCTCAAACTATTTACTGTGTTACAACATGTAAACACTCAAGCCGTAACTCAATGGGTAAGCTGAGATTATGGATTTTCATTTGACACGACAGTTAATACAAGATCAACTAAGACTTGAACGATTTTATTGATCTTAGCCTATTTGTTGACCGACTTCCCAAAAGAAGGAGGTACTCAAGTCGTCTGTATGTTTTTTTTTTTTGTTACTTCTCTTTTATTTATTTGTTAATATTCAATCTATGTAAAATATTTAATTAAATATATGCAAGGCAAATAGAAAATCAATTAAAAAGTATTTTAAATCGAATTACTATTATAAAATAGGTAATATGTTATCTATTACTCCTTATAGTCATTTTTTTAGACACATTCCAAAAGCATTTGTTATAAGTACATTGGTTTTATTGCAATAATTACATATCCTCGAACTAGAATTTGTTGATTTAGTAACAACTGATTTTTCCCGATATAGTAACGCCATTGCCAATAAGTCTAAAGTGTTTATTTGCAATCGCTTGGACCTATTTTGCTCGCACGCTACCAGTTATCGCGAGTAAACATACGCAGTGTGGCTCGCACGATGCAAACACATTTTTAGAACGCACTAGCGTGTTTAGTGTTGGTACCGGCCTAAGTTGGCAAAGAGCTGAATTTGTGCAACCGAAAATGAGAAAGAACCCGTTTCCATTTACATAAGAAATACGAAACTAGCAACGACGAAGGTCACAACGGCAGTGTGTCCGTCGGTCTTCAATAGACCGCTGCATTGTTATCATTGAATTCATATTTTTCTTCTAGTCAACTTCATTTAGTGTGCGGTGTTCGAGATGTGTGAGAAACATGTTTTTGTTGGTTTTTTAGCGGTAGTTGTGGCCTTTATCAGTTCCTCTACGGCACTTCTTGCGCGTAAGTTTTCTATTCAACTACATACAATATTTAAGTTATGAAAATCGATGCTAAAACCTCACAGTATTATGGTATAGGTACTCAGTCTTGTTTTTCATACTTTACCAATAGAGTTAATTTACATTTATGTATATGTAAGGATGCGTTTCACTGCACTTTAGTACGTCTATACTTAGCCAGATCGAATAAAAGCAGGATTTTCAATTTATTATTATTTCCTGGTAGAATAATAAACTTACTACCTTTTAATACATCGTTATACTTAACAAAATCATGGGTTTCTTTAGAAAATATCAATCGAGGGGGTTTAATTTTTTCAGTTTTACAATTTATTAATATTTAAACAAACCACGAGTACATTTTATAAGTATTAATTTATTAAATACATCTCTAGGTTATCAGTGTAGAATAGAGCACAGTATTGTAAAGTCAAAGAACTTGTTGTACGGGGACAATCGGTTTCGCAAATATACCGACATTACTCCATATTGAATGTTTTCTGAGTAATGTTGTTTAAGGGGAAGTGTAACGCTTAGGCACAGTATAATTTATTTTCTCAAAAGTGTTAAGGAATGTGGGAGGCATAGAAATTACGCCTAGTAACTCTAAAACCGGTACTGACCTTACTCACTAAAATCGGTTCAGTCTTAGGCTACAGGCCGTCACTTGTCACAAAGGATATTTTTTGGAAGTTAAGGCTATAGAACGTTTTGAAAAAATTACTATGGGTTTTACTACTGATTTGAATTGACACATGTTTTTTTTTTCTAAAATATTGTATTTATTATTGATTTGACAGTCAAAACTCAGTCATAAAACATACCATCACGCCTTGTTCGCATAACTTAAGCAATTACTGTGGGCATAAATAAACATGCAGTATAAAATAAGTTATTCGGGTCAAGTCCGCTATGTACTTCAACTTTTAACGTTTTAACTGTATAGTTCAAAGAAGAGATTGTATCTGTCATATCTTAATTCTTAACGAGATACAATGAAATATTACGAATGTCGCGATTTAACATAAAAAAATCCAATCAAAATTTCAACATGGAAAAGTAATATTGCGATATTTTTGAATTTGAAGACAAACCAAATGGAATTACTCATGATACACCTTAAGCGAAATATCCGTTTGTTATTGCCCAACGAACACTAATGACGGAATTACCTACTGGCAATTGGCTTGTAATGCGTTTATGTCTGTTTCACACACGAGATAGCTCTGTTCTAACCTCGTGTGAAATAAGCTTTACTTATTGTAATAAAGACAATAAAACAATACAAATAATGGTTTTTGTATCCCTAAAGAACAAGAGCGGCTCCACACGATAGACTAGAGATGGGGTGCAGTAGTCAAACTACAATTTTTATTAGTTTTATGATAATGACAAGTTCTTTTTGTGTTTTTTTTTAAGTTTATTAAAATCAGCGCTCGACCACGATCACCCCCATAGTTAAGTGGTAACGTAGTCGAAGGATGGTACGCGCTAATTTAGTTTTCTTTAAGGATCTATAGACATTGTATATCGAAGTTGGTTATTGATCTGTTATACATATTTTCAATTAGCAAGCGAGAGGGGCAGCAGGACCCCCTGACCCCAACGGTCTGGCTGCAGAAAACCTTGTACATTTTTAAATGTACATTAGACAAGACTAAAATTTGATAAAGGACGTATGTCGAATTACCTATGAAAATTTCTACTTAGTGATACAATTTAAGCAATGGTGTCTATCTTTATTTATGTTAGAGAAATCGAAATGTTCATCTGTTTTCTAATTATTTACAGCGGACTACATTCACCCGTGCAACAGTACTGAGTCAGCTTGCCTCGTCAAAGCAACGCAAGACGCTATCCCTGAATTTTCTAAAGGCATACCGTACCTCGGAGTGCCGTCTTTGGATCCGTTCATCATCGACAACCTACCAATACAGTTACCTGGAGTTAAGGTTACATTCTTGGATGGAAAAGTAACGGGTCTTAGAAAATGTCAAGTGTTGAATGTAGAGTAAGTCTAGTTTAATGTCTAATTAATATTTAGTTTTTAAAACCATCATATTAATACTAACAAAGTTTTTGTGAGACTGTTTAATAGAGCTGTGTGTGGCAAAAGATTCACATCAAATAATTAAAACTTTAGAATACGTATAATTAATTTTTAACGTTCATTGTATAACCCTTGTTCCTGCTTATAGTTTTTGTCTACTTGATTAAAAATTGTTAACCACGTGTTTTCATAATAGCATAATTTTATTACGAGAAGTTTGTTTTTATAAACTTCTCAAGTTTACGATGTTACTTCAAAAACATTTTTATTTTTAATTTATACGTTTTCATACCAATTTTGTCAAAAATTAAATTATTTTTTTTATATTTTCAGGGCATATCTAGAAAAGAATGTTTTTATCTTAGAAGTTCGATGCAATATAACAATAAAAGGCAAATACACTGCTGTGGGAAGATTACTATTGTTTCCGATAAATGGAGAAGGTGATTCCAAAATAAAAATAGGTATGTTAAGAGTTTTATTGTTAAG
>LD700011.1:4049109-4062122 GCA_003118335.3 Papilio memnon | reverse complement strand
AGATTACAAGTCAAGTGCTTAAACCACTGAGCCACCAACGATTTAGCATCACATAGATATAATTTTCACATACTGTATTGACAGTTTTGGCCTTCGTGTACACCGGTAGTGGTAGGTCTAGGATTATCTTGATGGATTTCATGAAATATGACATGGTTAAGAGGGGAGCGACGATTTAATTGAGGAAAACTTAGTGCGCAGACCCTAAATAAGTGGGAGACGAGCGTTAATTTAGATTTAAACTGTGCATAGTTATGTTAAGTGAAGTAAAATACAGTTCATAAGTACGTGTACTTTCTTTTTATTGTACCAAGGTTGGTATTGTACTCTAGTAATCAGATGTATGCTCCAATCACTTTCAAGGTGCAGGGTTATGCAACGTGTGTTTAAAAATGCAATGCAATAACGTACGGACGTAGTACTAAACAAAACTACCCAAAATTACGGCAATTAGTTATCGTAGAAACAAGTAAAATTTTATAAAAAAAAGGGATCTCTCCATTAGATTTTAAATCGCAATACAACGCTAAGGCAATTATTTCTTTAACTTTCGTGAGACATTATAAAAAACGGATTAAAGACTTACTTAACTTACTTAACTCACTTATGATCGTATGTTCGGTGACGACCGTGTAGTTTCGGACCGACTAGATAACGCTAAAGTCGATTACAAAAGATCAACGTTTTATGGAATTATGTGGAATACCACACTGCTTTCTTAACTACTTCATTATGTATTGGTCTAGATCGCAAGCATAATAATGTTAATATCCATGATTAGTTAAAAATCCGCGCCTGACGCTTGTCACGGTACAAAAAGATTGACGTATGTTTTAAGTAAAACCTATTTGAAACACTATCTAAGGTTTTTTATCTCACGTTATTTAATGAGATGAGATTCGTCAGCCTTGTTTAACATTGTTTGATAATAAAATAGATGATTGTTGAAGAGTCGAGTGTCACAGACCATATTATAAGTTTGATCTTTTCTTAACATATCAAACAAAAAGATGCAAAGCAAAGATCTGATTTCTTAAAAAAAATCTATCATGTTTTGTTTCATTTTTTTCAGCGGATTACATCCGTCCTTGCAATGAAACAAGCAGAGAATGCTTAGTAAAATCGACACAGGACGCCATTCCCGAGTTTGTCAAAGGATTACCACATCTCGGCGTTCCTCCGTTGGATCCCTTTACTATAGAGAAGCTATCCATCCCGCTCAGTGGGCTGAAGGTCACATTTTACCAAGGAAAAGTTAGCGGTTTTAGAAAATGTATTGTAGATAATGTAATGTAAGTATTTTTATGTGAAATGTGGCTTTAACAATAAACTAGCAATTACGTACCTACTCGTAATTTAAATGTCCATAAAATTACCCAAAATCTCTTGTACATACTCGTATATGTTGAGGCGCCTAAAATTGAAAACGTTTCCAATGCACCCGAAGAAAATAACAAAACTTACGTAAGTTATGAGAGATGATGGTTGGCATTAAGCCCGTCTTGTGCCATAGGGATAATCACATTTGAATAAATCTGAAACACGACATAGTTTTTCTTATGGAAGTATATAGGCCTAGCTATTACGTTTTTTGTACACTCGTTATTTAATTGCCAACATCCTTTAACATAAACGTTGAACGATTTGGGCTCCAATGATATACCTATTTTACTAAGATAATTATCGTAATGATTTGACAGTTTTTTTATCATCTCTATGCGAAATAAATCATTAACCCCATGACATTGGCAAAGTGCTTAAAGTTAAAAACATGTTAGGAGTGGAATGACCAATATTTTAATTTTCTATAAGAAAACCATTAATTATTTTGTCAAATACTGTCAAGAGCGTTGCCTAGTGGTAAAAAGCACTAACCAAGAATAGAAGAAACCAACAAATACAATGAAACGTTTAAAAACGGATGTGAGCGCTTTTAAGACAAATCTGTCAAAATGAAAATACAGATTTTAACAATAAATTACTTAAAATATATATTTTTTTTTAATTAGGCGATTCCCTGATTGAATTAATCTATACTAATATAATAGCGTAAACACACACTTCTTTGTTGCCTAAGATGTCAGCGATCTCAGCATATTTTTGAATAATTCCTTTTTTAATAAAAAGCCCTACACTTACGTCACGCTTTAGGCTATATATGTTCACGCTATTAACTTGGGGGTAAATGTTTTGGATAAAAACCCTAATGTGGGAAAGAGACCATAAGTAAGATTGCCATGGTTTGTCATCAGGTCATGTCATTTTGACATTTGCAATTGATAATTTGATAAATGTAAAGAATAAAATTAAATTTTCATAATTTCATGCGGATGAAGCCGCACGAGAACAGCTAGTGTAAAATATTACCAATTTAGCATAGAAGAGAGGACAGAAAACAGTATATGAAATTATTAAACTGTAATACTTTACACATTAGCTAAATGCAGAAACATTAAATATTATATGTCTGTTTCATGCTTATATTATTTGTTTATTTAATTACCAGAATATGTTAGCGCAGTTTAATCGCTAGAAATGGACGTAAGTTATTATATGTATTAGGTTGTTAAAGTGTAGTTCAAAAACGGGTTTGTAACATGTTTTTAAATTGTAATCTAGTGAACATAAATCAATACGTTTCAATAGATAATAAAATGTATTGTAAAAATAATGGCGGTGTACTCAGGTGACTTGAAAATGAATAAACGATAAATTATATAAGAAAATTCCATAAGGAAATATCAAAATTTAATTTTAACTTAATGTGCCTTTTAATGTCATAGTTAAATAATAATTTCAACTTAAACAACATATTATTTGCTATTCTGACAATATTACGTAGCGACATATTAGAAATTGATAAAATTCTAACAGGATTAACTATCTAGAATCCTAACACCACAAACTCATTTTGTACACCAGTGTAATTTTTTATTTCAATCAGATTTTTTTTTAAAAAAGGGGTCGAATTCAAAAGACTACTTTTGTGATTTCAAGAGTATAGCTCATGTTTACTCAGCAAACCGCTACGATGTAGGGTCTCAGAAGGATGTCTTAATCCCAGGGTTCCAGATGGAAGCGTATCTAATGTCGGCAACGCATCTGCAGATCCTCTGCTATTGAATACCATAGGCGTTGGCCACCTCAGTGTTCCAGCTGCACTTTTGTCTTCTCTTATAAAAAAATAACTTGAAAATAAAACCGCATATTTTGTTTGATTACAGATCTGAGCTCGAGAAACGTCACTTTGTTTTAGAGTTTCACTGTAACTTGACCATCAAAGGAGGTTACGACGCTGTAGGAAGGGTTCTTTTGTTCCCCATTAACGGCGAGGGTGATGCTAAGATTAAATTAAGTAAGTTTTTTCTACGACGAAAAATTACTTAAGACTACCTTAAGTTTTATAATATGAAATAACGAAATCTAGAGGTTTATATGTGATTAGCTTGCAATCTTTAATACATGTGTATTTTATCGTATTTCCCTTAAAAAATATTTGCCGGTTTACAGAATGTTATAATACCAGTCTTTCTATAGCGTTGATTTTTTTAATCGAAGAAGTGAAAATTGAAACATTTATTAAACAAATTTATTTTTGTTCACATTCAATGTTAAACTTTTATGCAAAGCTAAAGTAATTTTGTCATTAATTTCGCAGCAAACTTGAAAATGAAAGTTGACATCAACACAAAGTATATAAAAGACGACAAAGGCGTTAATCATTTCGCTATCAAAAACTACAAATACACGTTTGATTACGGTGACAAAGTGACATTTGATTTACAGAATCTTTTCAAGGAAAGCAAAGAATTAAGTGAGTATTAACTGATTGCTTGAATAACACTAGCACCTAAAACTTATCCTAAAAATATTTAATAACACAGACGAATTTGATAAATGAGTTCGGCCGGAAAACCTTAACTCAAATACCACGACTAATAATGGTAGAGGTTTAAACAATTTTATTTAATTATAGACCTAATCGTTGCTCATCTAATAATTTTTTTTTGTTAAATAATTCAAATGGTATGCTATATTATTTAATAGTATAATTACACAAGCTTTGATGTTAAGATGTCAGGGTAAGCGAGGTAATCAAACTGGTTACGTTAGACGAAGAAACCATAACATAAAATACTACCCAAAATAACAAAGTTCATCGAAACAAAAACCATTATAAATGATAGACATTTAGTTAACGAACATATCAGTTATTTTTTGTTGACTTTTGATGAAACATGACGTGACAAATGAGAAATTACAATGATAAACATGGATCGTAATTTGATTTGATGATAAATTCTAACCATACTGTTCCAATACAAAATCCGATAGTAATTTCTTACTTTAGTAAGAGTAGAAAGACTAATTTGAAATTTATAAGAATAACTTCTTTTATCATGTACGCAAAGACAATTAATAATATTCTTTAAATAAAGTGATTTCTGTTTACGTAGAAGAACAAAGCTTCATTTATTCCATAAACGAAAATTTTTAAAGGGCTCAAACTAATATTATGTTCCTAGGTAAGACAGTGCTGTCGTTCCTCAACGAGAACTGGCGGACCGTGTCTGAGGAGTTCGGTAAACCGATCGTTGACTACGCAGTAGATCTAGCGATGAACACAATAGAAAAGTTCTTCCTGGTTGTCCCCTACGAAGAACTCATTAACGTTCCTATACCTAAGTTTTAAGTATTTGTATTCTATTTAGTTTTATAATAAATCCGTCTATTTTAGATATCTATTTTTATTTCGAACAAATTGCCTAATAAGAAGACGGACTGATGAGGCGGTTGGTTGAAGCCGACTAGTCCGGCCTAACTGGTGAAATACCACAAACTCTTAAAAGGGAGGCGTGAAATGGAACATTCTGTATATCTATACTAATATAATAAAGCGTAAACACACACTTCTTTGTTGCCTATGATGTCAGCAATTACAGCACATTTTTAAATAATTATTTTTTTAATATAAAGCCCTGTACTAACGTCACGTTTTAGGCGATATATTTTCACGCTAATAAACTTAGGGTGTAAATGAATTGGATAATAACCATAATGTGGGAAAGAGACCATACTCTACAAGCTGCCAACATCAAGGAAGCAAGATAGCCGTGGTTTGTCATAATGTCATGTCATTTCGACATTTGTAATTGATAATTTGACAAATGTAAACAATGAAATAAGGTTTTTATAATTTCACGCGGATGAAGCCGCACGGGAACAGCTAGTTTAATCATAAATATTCCAATCTTCGGATCGATTATCAGGTCCAGGCATTATTTTATTTAAGAAACCTATAAAAAATAATGTTCAATAGTATTAAAAAAACGCTACAAGCGCAGCAAACACAAGGCCAACTTGTTATTAGTATAGTCCATTATACAACTCAAACAAGAAGACATAATTATTGTATTCCCGACCTCTGCCCCTACAATTGCATGGTGTTAACATCTTTGTTTAATGACCACCTACATTATTTTAAATATTACTAGGAGCACTTTTATGACTACAGATGTATTTTTAAACGTATTACAACGTCAATCATTGCATCGTTAAATCCTGCGTTAATTAAATTGTTGTTTTATATTCTTTAGAACTTCATATTGATCTAACTTGATTCAATAGTTAAGCTGAATGTGGATGATATTAAATGTTATGATTTAAAGAGCGGTTTTCTATGCTAATATTATAAAGAGGAAAGATTTGTATTTTTGTACGTATTGAATAACTCAAAAACTATTGGGCCGATTTCAAAAATTCTTACACCTTTAAAAAGCTACGTTATCAGTGAATAACTATGCTACATTTTTTATTGTCATTCGGAGAAACTCGCATGCGACAGCTATTATTTAATATATTATCTACATATATTCTTTCTTAAATACATATATTTATGAAAATTCAAACAATAGTTTGTTTTTACACCGTCAGCTTGTGTTATTAAATTGAAATTTAACATATCTGAATATATCGTTCATAATTAAATGTTTTTATTAACATTTTTAGGCAGCCTTTCTACATATGTTTATTAAAGCCAAAAATCAACGTAGATTGCCTTGAAATATGTCGAAACGAAATGCATCGACACTGGTTGTTTGTTATGAAATTGTTTATACAATAAAACATCTCAAGGCGAATAAAACTATAACTGAACGCACATCGATGAATCGATGATTTTTGCACATTGTAATCATCAATGATTTATTTTATTCTGTTATTTTATTACATTTTTCGGTATATATGTATGTGTGTCTATTGCCTTGTGTCTTCTATAGGCGCAAAGGTGTCGAATAGTATTTACCCTGGGGTAATCTAAGTCGGCCTTATTTTAATTTTGAAGTAGACTAGCTATTGCCCGCGACCCCCTACGTGCGTAATAAAAATAAATAGCCTATGTGTACTTCTGCGCCATGTTCTACATATGTGCCAAATGTAATCTATATATCTATATGTAATCTAAATTCGTTGAGCTATTTTTGAGATAACTTCTAACCATCCATCCATTCATATATCCATCCATCTACACTTTCACATTTATAATAGGCAGATTACATTTATGGCTAAGTTACGTATACGTTCAACTGTAAATTATTAAGTTAATTGAGTTAAGATTTTTCATTATAAAGTAGCAGTGTTTACAATTTAACGTTGGCACGTGCATTATTACTTCAATATTTTGCAATGCATTGCTCCACACGTTAATGAACGATCTTTTTCAAGGACAAACACATAATCTTGCTCTCGTTTCACCACTTTGGTATAATTAATTTCGAGGTCACGGACAAGCTGTTACGATTTAATATGTAAATCATACTAATATTATAAATGCGTAAGTTTAGATGGATGGATGGATGTTTGTTAGAGTATGTAGCCTAAACGGCTGTACGGATTTCGATGAAATTTGCTATAAATGTAGAGGATAGTCTGGAAGAACACATAGGCTACTCTATTTGTTTTTTTTTTTAATTCCATGCGGACGGAGTCGCGGGCAAAAGCTAGTAAATACATAAGTACACTACAAGCTTAAAGCCCATGCTTAAATCCTGCCCGCTTACCTGTTTGTTTGTGTGTGCCGTTCTTGACATAAATAACTTTTCGCTTGACCCAGCTTAACATACTTCAGAAAAATCATTGTTTACGCATGTTCTTCGATATATCCCTTTTGAGTTAAACTTTTAAATCTGTTTAGATTTAACAAAGTTATACGAAAATAGGTTACAAATCGGATAACCATAAAAGTTTTTTTTAAACTTATATCTCTTTGTTTTTAAATAGTCATCTAAGATAACCTAACGTTACTTATAACATTTTAAACTATAGTCTACTGGTATTTTGCTAATTTAAATATTACAATACAAATTTGAAATCTGTATAGGCTACCGGCTATCACAATGAATCTAAAATATGTAAATATGTTGCAAACACACATACGAAACATACAAAAACATTACCTTCTATAATTATACATAGTGCAAGGTTTCTAATGGCAAGGTAACAAAACGCAAATCGTAAATTCAAATACGTTGGTACGGGCATTTCATTCTGAGTACGATATATCTATACTAATATAATAAAGCGTAAACACACACTACTTTGTTGCCTAAGATGTCAGCAATTACAGCATATTTTTGAATAATTCTTTTTTTAATAAAAAGCCCTACACTTACGTCACGCTTTAGGCTATATATTTTCACGCCTTTAAACTTAGGGGGTAAATATTTTGGATAAAAACCCTAATGTGGGAAAGTTTTACAAATGTAAATAATAAAATTACCCGCGGATGAAGCCGCACGCGAACAGCTAGTCATATAATATGTTGTGAAGAATTCTCTGTAATTCAATACGAGACGAAAGGCGTAGATAACGAATCCGAACATATTTTTCAAAAAATAATTTTGCCGAGATAATGATACCGGCGCTTCGAATATCGAGTGTGAGAAATCGCAGGCGCTGTTTGATTTATTCACATACTTAGAATCTAATACCTTTATTTTTTGTTAGTCTAGTTCACATTGCACCTATATTTATATTAAGGAAATATCACAAACTATGAATCATGTCTTTGAATGATTTTAACATTTCGTGTTTCTTTAAGAGAACATTAAACATGTTTTAATACATACATACATTGAGACATACACTAATTTTTATTATTCGTAATAATAGAGGTCGCTTAACTTTTATTTGTAACAAACTGCTTAATAATTGTTGAATGTTTTAAAATTCACTTTTAATTCACGTTGCGAGGCCGTGATATTTCATCGAGCGAGCCGATTTATTCGTTCTAGTCTAGAAATCACCATGACAATAAATATCGCTTGCAAAATAAAATCATAGTCTTAAGTTCGTTAAGCTCGCTACAGACGATTAGTTTTATCTGAACATTCAGTTTGTTCAGATAAAACGTGTATAGGCATAACTGAGGACTCAACAGTTCCTAGTTTTGTTAGATTTATCTCAACGATCGGAGTGTTCAGATAAAACGGAGCGTGTGTAGCGTGCTTTAAATAGCAAAATGTAGCCGATATCGTCTTTGATTTCATCTTATACTATAGATAGTGCCGACACTTATCATAAACGTTAGTGCAAGCTGCAAGTGGACTTAACTTATAGTATACTCAATATAAAAAGAAAGATTTTATTATCGATATGTTATTTATATTTAAAATATCTTTCAGTTTCAACGATAATCTGAAGCACTTTAGACTTGAACTTTAGCTATGTTAGTTAGGGCGAGTGCTACTCTCTTTATCGCAACATCTCGCTATGACAAGGACAAGGTTTCTTCAACGCGCCCTCATTTCCTAAGCATTGTAACTGAAAATAGATTTCGTTGAACTTGGCTCGGAGCCAAAGCGTGCATCTCCGCTAACCTACAAGTGATCTCGTAGTTTAGCACGCCGTTTAATTAAGTCAACGTGGCATTTATATTTTTTAATTTTCTTTTGAAATATACAAATGTTTGTATTATTGTTACGTCTATAAAGATTATCTAGGATGGAAACAGTAGACGTTATAGTGCGATATTAACCTGATGTACAGTCTTGTTTCGCTTTTTACACACTTAGTTGTTATATACTTAGTTGAAACCTAAGCTCGTGTATGTGGGCACGACAGTACCTCTCAAAGCGGTTTCTTATTTGAACAAATGTTACATGTCAATTTAATATGCATTATGGAGATATGATAAAAAAATTTTTTTTTTCAAAGTAAATAATCAAATATTAATATTTGTTTTAGTACGAACAAGGTTATACTTGCAATAATGAAGTTTTGTATTATATAAATCTAATATTAAAGATATGTTTGTTTTTAAACCAGTGTAGATTTTTGTCGAACCAAAATATTAGACATCATATGGAAGTGAGTTTATCAATGGTATTTTGTACTGAAGCTAAGTTACAAGGTACTTACGTACAGTCATATCGAACATTTCAGCAAAACTGAAATCGCACATAAACGTCTCTATAAATTTCTGTTATCGTTTCAGTAAACGTACGTATTTTGAAATAAATTTTTCATGTTCACGTAGGCAACATTTTGGTATACCAGTAAGTACATTTATGGCACAGTAAAGACGTTAGTTTATTTAATTTTATATATTTGTTCCTATATTATTTAAACTACATGATTCATACAAAATTTGTAAAAGCAAGGAATGATAATGTATTCTTTGCAATAACTAAATTAACTTCAAAAAAATAATAGCAATTCCGAAGATTAAAGATATTGCAATAAAATAACAATCGCGAAAATAAAACTAGTACATTCTGCTTCATTGGACACTTTCATTGAATTAAATTTGTCTTAAATGAATATTACTCTTGCACTTTAGCGACAAATTACTATCTCTTGCGACGCTGTAACTGAATCATCGGTAACGTAGTTAAACTGTGTCAAAGGCTTGGTTCATTAATGTCTGTTTAATTCATAGACGGTAAAGAACCATTAGTGTAATAGTGAGAAGTCGTGTTCTTATCACACCAATGTAACTCCATTATTGTGTATTAATTTTTGATTTCGTTTCACTATAATTGACACTTCTCTTATCAAACAAAGATCTATGAGATTTCCAAATCACATACACTTAACTTAATGTTACCGAGACTCTAGTAACTTTATATCTATAAAACTTGAAAAGGACACACGAGAAGGCGGAAGAGGAGCTCGCGGAGAATTATAAGGAAATTAAAATAAAAACTTAAAATGAAAAATTAAATGAAAATTTATGTACAAGAGGAAAAATTATAAAGAAACAGCCTAGCAACCATTGTAAGAATTTGTTGAAGAATGAATAAATGTTTACAAAAATAGAATAAAATTTAAAACTTACATTCTAATTTTAAAATTCTACAAAAAAAGTAAAAATATAAAAACATAAAATGCAAAAAGGCTTATTGCATCGCCAACAAAACTGCTTAACGATTTAAGATACAATTTGAATTGTTCCAAGTTGCAAGCGTTCTGAAACAACTTAAACAACTAGATATACAAATACACTAGAAGCAAATTCAGTATTGTTCAAACATCTTGGGTCTTATAATTAAAATGCAAAACTGAATTATTTTACTTAAATACTAAATCTGTTCGGTAGAGATCGTAAGGGTTCGCTACTTTCGGTGGCGAACATATACATTAAATTTCGCGGCCGGGTTAATGCGGGTAACCGGGCTCATTTATTTTTCGCCTATAAATGAGGGTAGATTTCGATCTTTCTCCGGTACGGTCGGGCATAGGGCCTACGGAGATGTGTGTGGGAGGAAGAGTCGTGTGCAAGCAGCCAAACGAGTTGGTCGGTTATAAAAGTGCGAGTTCAAAGATCATCGGAAGTGGTTGCTTGTCCGATAACGCGAGACACAGCGGTCGTCTCATTTTTTAGAGTACGGGGTCGCTTTGAATTGCGGTTTCGCGTTTGGAACAATAACGGTGCACACGGGTGCACCTGGAGACGGCTTTGCTGGCGCCTATAGACTTGACAGAACTAGATTTCTCTGATCTATCCTCCACTCGCTTGTTTACAATATTATGCCCTCCGGTGCATGCGTAGTCTAAGGGTAGGTTGTGCCGCGGGACCCGAACCCGTTTTGTACGGCACTGTATCATTAGGGGTTTTGATTGACATAATCTTTCGTAAGATTCAAGACCACAACATCAAATGGAACAAGGTGCAATCATAGCAGAGCGACAGTATCTAAGTATTGTTTTCATTTGAAAATTTACAAGTCCCTCTCAGGTCAATAATAATAAAAGACGTTTTTGTTTTCGATTTTAACACCTTCTATTTTAAAATCGAAAATGCATTTAGTATAAACGTTATCCTTATGTTTCATATTTCATTAGGAGTTGTAAGTTTGTTGCAAACATTAAGTCCGGATTTAATTCACAAGAGACCGTACAGAAATGCAGTAAAAGTTCAAAGCGCTATGACTGTTAAATACCGTCACACTACGATGCGAATCGTATTAAAAGTAATTTCGGAAGTTAGCAGCTCGCCTCCCGTTTGAACTTTGCTATTCCCACAAAATATAAATGAATTGCACACACAAACATAACTTTATTTATTTCCTTCTTACATACTGGGATTTTTATCTTTAATTGATAAAATATTATCTTATTATCTTTATTTATTTAATTATCATCTAAATATCTAAATCTTATTAGCTAAATTATCTTTATTTATTATATAAAATATGTGAATATAAAGTCTGAAAAAAGTGATGAATTTTTATCCACAAAAATGATAACAAGGACATCTCGTGCTATGATTACACATTTGAACGTCTCCATTTAGTCGTAGTGCTTTGTTTTATTTCGCAGAAATTTCGTTAATTAAAAATGTAAGCAAAAATTAATAATGATGTCACTTATACCCCTGCTACAATTTCACGAACTGCTGAACGCAGAGAATAATTCTCAGGTTGAGTAATGAAACTGTTCAGTCGAAAGTTTAAAAATGGTACAAAATATCACATTTTCGAGAACATAACTTATGTAGCATGATGATGTGATTGCTTACTCAACAAAATTGTGATTTTTAATGAACGTATTTTGGAAATTGAATAGTTTATAGCACACATTTTCGAATCGCTAGTCGACAAATGAATCATTCACTTCATTGATTTTAACTTAAATATATTGAAGTTGTAATCAATAATTCTAAGTTGAGACTTAACGACAATTCTTATCCAACAAAGACTAGTCTGAAATTAATGAACCTAAATGACCTTAATTACCCTTAATATTAAATGATTCTAAAGCTGATAATCCCAAACCGATTTATCAACGGTAATACCTGTTTTCGACGTTTGTGAATTATTAAATCCATTGAAGTTTATTTAAAAATGGATGGATTTTTACATATTTACTTAAAATTGAAGTGAAAAAAAAAGTTTGCCATAAATAAGCGAACGTTTTCTATAACTTTGATTTGAGTTTTTTTTTAATAAGTGAATCGAACAAACTTACGGTGAGAACATCGAGTGCTCATCCACGTCCATAGACATCGTTGTGTTTTGTGTTAAAATTTGTTTTTTCGTTTAACGGTGCTTCCGTTTTCCCGCAAAAAAAACAAATAAGACTCATACTCGGTCTGATGAGGGCTGGATGAGGGTGAATACGATTTAAAAACCGAGAAACAAAAGCTATTAAAAAGTATTTTATGATGCGAGTTGAGATATTGCCGACACTGTTCGTGACGTACTATACTTTAAAATCACTTGAAAACATCGTTTTACGGTAAAATAATACCAGATACAATTTTTTTCTTAAAAATTATAACTGATTTTATTTTTCTAAATACATTGGTTTAAGAGTACAAATGAAACATGACAACCGGTGCGTCTTAGATTGCAATTCCCCGGATAGAAGAACAATAGAAAATGAGGCGCTCTATCTCAATTCATCGGTCTCTAGAGCACAGTGCAATATATTTAAAAGCTGTGAACACTTTTGTCACGGTTTTATTCTGAGAATAAATTCCACCTGAGTCCTATTGTCGGTAAAACATTTTA
>LD700011.1:4028471-4048931 GCA_003118335.3 Papilio memnon | reverse complement strand
ATTTGTTTGTTGTTTGTTAAAAGAACAGATTAGAAGACTTAGTATAAGGAAAACAATGTGAACCAATTTTGTTACCAAACAGGATCGTAAAGAAACCAGAAACTTTATGTGGTAAATGTGGAATTAGAAAGTTGGCAATATAGTTTTATGTCGCTGTTCCTTTTCCTTACTGCAAAGAAGGTAAATTGTAACTAGATTGTTACTGAAATGTAATTAATGCGTTTAGCATTTCCTTACTTAGATATACTTACTATTTACTTTAGATATATATGGAAGTGAATTGCAAAAACACAACTAAACAACTAAGCTTCTGTACTATAAACTTTAAACGTTAGAGTTATATTTGTTTATTTAAACAAACTAAGAAGAAAATTATTTAAATAACATAAAAAAGTATAGTTAAGCTATCTATAAGTAATAGCATTAACTTTTTTGTTTAAAACAGAAATGACAGCACACATTACGTTCGTTTATGTACTTGTTCTTGTCGTAAATGTACTTCACTGGTCTTACATCTTTAACTACCATCGTCAGCGTATTCTAAACTTCCTTTATGCGCCAGGTTGCTGTGGTGTAGTTTGTAAGTAGTTTCAAAGCACCAGTGACCGCTGGATTTCAGTCGTGTCCAGTATAACGTTTAACATTATATCCACTAAGACAGTAGCCGTACACTCAAGTGAAATTAAAAAGATAAATTAAATGCAAAATTTCGCACACGATTCCAGGAAGTAAAATATGTTAATAGAAGACAGAAAACAGAGACCTACAAATCTTTTTTGCCATCCAGTCGAATCTGAAGCGGATCGCTATGTTATTAAGAAAATAAAGAAAAAAGACAAAAGAGAAACTGATGTTATGGGATGTAGATTTGTAAAACACTGCAAGCAAAAAAAATAAATAAATGAGGAACAAAGGAACTTGCTGGAATTCTTGGATTTCATTAAACATTTCGAGATCGAGTTAGTGTAACCGAAGGTACTGTTACTATTGATCCTATCACTAACGTATTAAACTTATTCATGAGTTTCAAAAGCAATAAAATGTCGTAATCACAAATAATACGTTACGTTATACTAGTAATACACGTGCAGCAGAATCTTATATCCGAATGCACATGCCATGTACATCCAATACGATTCCCATTCACAGCGATCGAAGTTCCAACACCGCCCTAATGAATTTCGACGTTCGTGACGGAATTTCCAAACGACTTCATCTAATAAAAGACTCACGGAAAGATTCCGAAGCATATTCACCTTTAGTCAAAAATACAGTTAAATATTTATAAAGATTGTTGATTTTTAAATTATCAATACTAATATTATAAACAGGAAAGAATTGTATTTTTGTATGTATTAAAATAACTCACAAACAAACGATTTCAAAAAAATCTTTTACCATTAAAAAGCTACGTTATCATTGAGTAACATAGGCTATATTTTTTATTATTGTTTAACCTAACGCGGGCGAAGTCGCGAACAACTGCTAGTTTTGTAATATATTGATTTGTTAAATAGACTGTGTATTTATATAGCATTTGTTAAGCAATGTTTTGAATAAAATATCTACCATTGATATTATTCTACAAAAATAAGGAATAACAAAGTTCCATTGTTTAAAACCGCTTAAAACTTAATTTAGAGACCGTTAATTTTTAAATAACGTGATACTTAATCATAGCAATATAATCATCAAATTAACTCTTGGTAAATATAAAAATTTTACTTCTACATTCTGTAGGTATGAGATTGTTTGAAAAGTTGTTGAGTTTATAATTTTTTATTAGCGAATGTATATTGAGGAAAATGTTCATCATAATTCTCGACCTGGTTAAAGTTACTAATTATACGAGTAAGTTACAGTTCGATATAACTAAGTAGTTTGTACTACTATATGATCTGTTTGTAATTTAAAAAAACACAGTAGACACTTTAATAAGTAAATCTACTCAAGCTAATTTTGCAGTATAACTTTAACAGCTATCTCTCTAAGGTAAACTTAACTAAGTCAACAGTTGAATTAAGTTGGTCTTAGTTTTACTGAGCCGGTTACAGTTGTGGTTGCTTGTTAGTTACGTATTAGTTATTACGTTTCGTTTTATCATAACTTATCACGCCAGGGATACAATATGTTTGAATGTACGTTACAAATTTACAAATATCCACTTTTAAAATATTTTTTTATATCTTTGAGTCTTTACTTTTCTAGAGAAGTTTTGTAAGAGGTCTTTCTTGATTCACACATTATTATTTGAACCGTACTGTGTTTTTTTCACATTAAATGGCAATTTTATTAACTAGTGCTGAAATAAATCAATAGAGTTGTTTGAAAAACTTGTGAAAACGGTGAAAAACTAACAAGACGCTTAACAGGGATAAACTACTTTAAGTTAGATCACTGTTCAGAATTGCAAAAAGCTCGCGTAGAGCGAATCGCAAACATTGAGACAACTTCAACTAGGCGTCGATTCCGTGAAGATTGAACTTTTCAATTGCTACATCGGTTCGCTTGTTGAGTCTTACTTGACATATCGCAGTAATTTTATGAATTTTCTCAATTTACAAGTAGTTCATAATCATTTTATAATCTTCACTTATATTAAATAACTACGCCATTGGACATTTTTATATATTTTTTAAACATTTAGATACTTTTATGATGTTGCCTTGTTGATAATAATTTTGACCAGGCGCTTTAGCAGATTTATGCCCTCCACACACAAGGAAATACAATATGCCAAATATGTGATATGAGATTTTATTGCTTAAGTCGCAAACAGGCTGAAATCGCAGATTTGCATAGCCTTGTGTACGAATGACCTTATTGGCAATTGGAAATAAACACTTTAACATACTATTATAATAATCTGTTGAGCTCTTCCCAGAACTAAAAAGTACATATAATAATAATTCAATCTTATACATTTTGAAACATCAACGTAAGTGAATCCAAGTATTAAAGCTAGCTTAATAGTAAAATTTTAGATTGCACGAATAGAAGAACTTTAAATAACCATGCTTAAAAACTTATTTTGACATAAATTTAACTAGTTTCTGTAACAAACTACTTATTCTGGAACATAAATTGAACAAACTTTAGCCTTTCCCCATGCTGTTCATCGTTAAAGTTGCTAATACAGCCTATTGGTTTCGAAAAGCAATTATTTATTTATCCGGAAAGTGCTAACAAATTATAATACTTCATCAACGTCATTTTAACAGGACTAATAATAATAAGTAAAACACGGGACATGATATATTTTAATGCATACTGAAGTTTCATAGAAATAATAATCTTATAAAGATATGATTAAAAGAAAATTTCTAATGAAATAATACGTTTTCCACGCGAATAGTTTAATTCACGTAGCGTAAAGAAAATTAAAACCATTTAATAAATAAATGTCAATAGAACGGAAAAAAATTATTCCAGAAAGACCGATTCTTGAATCAGTAAACAACACTTTGTCCCAGCAATTACACAATCTTACTAATATTATAAATGCGAATGTTTAGATGGATGGATATTTGTTTTGGTCCAAGGTCTCTGCCTAAGACCTCATACCGTTCACAGATTTCCTTTGTTAATTTCTTTTCGTTCATCCTTTTAACGTGATCAAACCATCTATGCACACCAAATTTCTATTCAAAACAGGATGTTTTGAATAGAAATTGAAAAAGTAGTAAGCTTCCTGAGTAAGGAAAATTCTAAACTGGTTACTTCTACAACACACAGCCCATGCTAATGACGCCATTGATTGCATAAAGCTCGAGCAGGAGTAGTGTCAAAGCCTAGTTGAAAAAGTTGCTTGTGTTAATTAAAGTTTCGGATCCACTCTGACACGCCACTGAGCAAATATAAAAGTGTAACAAAGTTTTAAATCCAGTTGTAAACAGTCGCCTACGCTTAGGCGGGGAAATCTCGAAGCGCGATTAAAAGTTTGCGCTTTCCATTGAGAACAGCAGAGAGTTCCTAGGTGTACAAGGAAGTTTATTGTTTCCACTACTAAAACACTTACAAAGACATATGTAGTACAACATATCATACCAATATTATAAATGTGAAAGTTTAGATGGATGGATGTTTGTTAGAGTTTGTAGCCTAAACTGTTGAACGGATGTCGATGTAATTTGGCATAGGTGTAGATCATAGTCTGGATGAACACATAGGCTACTTACTTTTGTTTTTTTTTTAATTCCACGCGGACGAAGTCTCGGGCCACAGCTAGTTTAATATAATTTCTCTCAGGACTGTCCAGTCTTCTATTGCAAATATTTACTACATTGTAGGGGACCTTAATTTTCTTACTCTGTAAATATTTGTAACCGATTTTCGTTTACATCTATATAATAAAATTGCAGTGTCTGTATGTACCTGATATTAAAAAATCGTATTTTTTAAACTCTGAACCGGCTGGGCTGATTAAGTTGACACCTTCACGCGCACTGTTGTATGCATGGTATGGGAATATTAAAGCTACTTTTTTTATTTCGCGATGACAAAGTCGCGGTCGACCGCTAGTATACATACAATAAAGTAACTAAGGATCCCTTTCACATTCAATATAAGATCAAATATTGCTGCTTCTATCTTGTGCAAATACTTTTTCACAATAGGTATCGACGGCCAGTATAGTGAACAGTGTGGAATAATCAAACTATTGTTGAAAACTTCTTTGTATCTTTTAAAATAGCTAATATAAAACTGTACAAAGATAAAGAAATAGATGTGTAAGATATAATGGAAACGAACAAATTCACAAATGTTTACAAAACGTATGATTTGTAAGTTTTGTTTTATTTCGTATGGATATAGATATTGGAGCAGGAAAACAAATGTAGTTTTCCCAAGACAGCATACTGAGAGCAGTAGACAAAATTGGTTTAATATCCCGCGGGAGTATCTGTAAATCCGTCTAGTTAGAGCTATACAAATGTTATTGTGCTCGCATGAACTTAATGATCATTTGATAGTTTACTGAAATACGGAATTAAAAGTTAAAACTGTGTATGAGTAGGCAAAATTTTAACTATAAATTTCAACTGATAGTTAAAATTTTGCTTACACATGGACAGTTTCAACTGTGAAGTTCGAATGTTCAGTTAGAACTGAGCGTCCGTAGGGGGCTTTTCGTGTATTTTCCTTTGACGTTAAAATGAGGGCAAGCGGCCGTTAAGATGTGTGTATGTGTGTTAAGTCAACACATCACTTTTCTTTAGTACCGGGGGTTTGCGACATTTTTTTAAGGTAAATTGACTAGTCGCAGGTGACTGGGGAAACGGGTCAGCGGGTCTCCGCGTTGTGTCATAAGTCATTAGGGTTGTATGCAAGGGATTATTTTTTAGTACATTATTTATCTATACATATATATTTACTTACAGATACTTATGTATACTTGTTATGTAATCTAAGGAGGAAAGTTTTTTTATTTTTGTATGTAATATAACAAACACGAAAACTACTTCAATGATTAAAAAAAATCTTTTACAATTATATAATCACTGAGTAACATAGGAAATAATTATTACGTGATATTTTTTTTTAATTCCGCGCTGACGAAGTCGTGAGTTAAAGCTAGTTCGTTATAATTCCGAAATCAATTTCTTTTACAATATATACTTATTTTTACTTTATTTGTAAACGAAAACCATAGATTCACATTACCTCCATCTCTGTTAGGGAGCACATATTTCTATTAATTATGTCGACAAGTAGGGCGCCTCCCTGAGGGTGACCGGCGACTTGGCCCATTGGCCTCGCCTCGTCTTCATTAACCTTTACGTTCCCAAACCCGCTACGCAAAGTAGCGTGTAAGTGTTTACGTTAATCTTAAGTAAATTATTTTTATAATAAACATCGCTGCTTTTTACATGTTTTATCATTTTAATAATTATGAATGCGAAAGTTTGGAAGGATATTTGTTACCACATAACTCCAGTACGGATTTGGTATAAACATAGGCTACTAAGTTTTTAATTCCGTTCGGACGGAGTCGCAGGTGACAGCTAGTTTTTAATAACTTTTAAAAGTGAGAATAGAAATTGAATAGAAAAGTTGGATTAAGACCAGACTTATTTATTCCTATTTTATCGCTGTATTTTTAGGCTTCCCGTAAATTAAAAAATAAAAACAACCATACGCAATATTATTAAAATTTTGAATAGTAGATTTTTAAAAGTTACATTTAATTGAAGTCTCAAAAATGGTTGGTGGATTTCTACTTTTTGTACTTATAAATAAAGTACGATTTTCTTCATTTCTTTTTATTTAATGCGGAGTAATTGAAACCTCGTAATTTTATTATGTTGAACATTAACTAAGAGGTCTTTAGAATATGTCGGTACTGGAAACACTCTAATTTCATTAATGAATGAGATTACTCGGTTATTTCAACTCCATTCAGTGATACACTTTGCAGATCTTAAATAGGAAGGGAAATAAGTTCAGATGGCGATTAAAAAAAATGTTTTGTTTTAAAGGCAATATGAATTTATTTCTTACTAGCGTTCGCCCGCGACTCCGTCCGCGTGCCCATTCCCAAGTTAGTACTACTTAACTATATAATCTTTTATGTGTTACACTTCTTTGCGGATTTAAAGAGATTCTAAGCTTGTAAAATTTTATAAGCTAAACTAACACTAGAATGAAATCAATATGTGACTTGATTTAATCTAATTCAACAAGGATTTGAAGAATAATTAAGATGTTAGAGAAATATGATTGAACACTTTGGAATCACCAACATTGATGAAAGCAAGCAATGAATATTTTTAAGGCATGAACATCGCAATAAAGCGTAAAGAAAATGTTGTAGTAAGTATTACGTGTACTATTTATAATAAAGAAATAAGGGGATTTGAGTAATAAAAAGTTTTTGATCATCAAAAAGATACCACTGGACAACTGCACTTCAAGCCATCGATCAAAGATAATGCTTGAAGCAATTTCATGTTGTGTTGAGGTTCCATCAACATATTTTAATGGGTTAGTATATGTATAATACAATAAAGATTTAAGGACAAAATAGATTTGATTAAATAAATTAATGAATATATCAATTAGTAGGTACATTTGAATATTCCATGTATTGAAGCCTTAAAAGTGAACTAGTCCGTTGTCTTGCGATGGCATCGTATTCCCTTTGCAACCTCCAAGAGTGCCCTATAATCCAATTATGTATACGTATAAATAACACTAACTTTTAACATGAAAAACACCTTTTAACATATAAATTATTCTTATCTCTGCCAGGTACATATTACAATTTTTTTTTAATTCACATATTAAAAGCTTTAATAACTATTCAAAACATGGTTAACATTCGAAACAGATTAATTAAAAATTATAATAGAAAACTATATTATTGTTAGGTAATATTTAAATATGGATATATGTATATTAAAGCATTGTTCACTTCTCGCCCTCCGTAACCTCGTTGTCAGCAATACTTCAATGGAGGACGCAACGCACAGAGTAACAAATTTTTTCAGAACGTTCATTTTATTTAATTTAATGAATAAACTTACTGTCGATAAAATCGTAAAAATTTGAATAAATTAGTAATGTCTTGGTATGAGTAAAATAATTAATAGAATATTCTCAAAGGTATGGAAGCGAATTTATTCGTATAGGATAGATGCGATCTTTTAACTAATACTAATAATATTTTATTGCCTCGAAAAATTTCTGTTCTCAATTAGATAAATTCTCCTTTGCTTAACATAGTTATGGAATATTGAAAATAATTCGTATATGAATGAAGAACAATTTAATATCACGATAAAAATAATATTATCATTTTACATATTATGGTTAAACTAAATTATAATTACTCTATACATAATCCAGTAAAGACACACTGTGGCCGACATGATACGATTTTATACCGTCGCTGGGCAGACTGTTAAGTGCTACAAATCCTCTTTCCAATGCCTCACCCACCCACGGACAGTTTCCTTCACATGACGAACTAATAACACTTATTCCACGGCAGTGAATCGTCATGTGTAATTAAAAAAAAGATGGCTGCAATATCATTGTTTCTTATAATTTTTATGACCAATGGAGTTAAACTATTATGCTTTGAAGCAAAATCGGATGCAGTGAGCGAAGTGAAATTAGAAAATACCCATTCAGAAGACGTTTTACAAGAAATGCAGACGACATCGGAAATCATGGCCGCGGCTTCGTCAGGAAACAAAGTAAATGAGGTTATTGGAACCAGGACGACCAAGTCTCTAGAACACGAAGAAAATTTTCTTGCAATCTCCCCAATTACGTTATCATCAGGAAAAAACTCAGTTGATGAAAAAGATAACGACGTAGATGAAGGAAATGTTGAATTATTAAAGACGTCGAAGCTTACTGATACAAAACAGAATAAAACAGCAAATCCTATGTATAGTAACAATTTAAGGAAAGGCATTAAGTTACCACCACCTTTAAATGTTATATGGGAAAATTGTTTAGAATCAGCTTATAGAGAACATAATAAAATGAATTTTAAACCTCAGCGTCAGTTGGAAGTAGCTAAGAATCTGCAAGTTCATAATAATAGAATTGGAGGAAATGTTTGGGATAAAAGAGATATGGACGGTGCGAATTCAGTAGCAATTAAGGCTTGGATAGATAAATATAATAATTTAAAAAATGCAAAAAAGGAGGATAAAACCGGTCAATCCAATGAGACAACATTCGTCGTCAATGACGTGTCGATATTAGCAAAAACTACTAAGCCTACTAAGTTTGAAACATTTTCAATAACAAGGGAATTACCGATAGAACACGAAAATTCTATCAACGGTACCCTAACTTCAGCAGTAACAGAGAATAATATTAGAGCAAGTAATTCTATAGAGTGGTTTGAAGAAATGGATCAAAGTCAAATAAAATTTAGTAGTTTACCTCAAATGCAAAATTACTTAATTCCAAAGTTTAAACTAGACGAAGGATTTCATCCTTTTACGTTTGTGGCCGACTTCTTTGCAATTATTTATCCATTCGACTTTCCAACGGGTAAGTTTTATATAATTACTAGCTTTCGCTCGCGACTCCGTCCGCGTAGAATAAAAAAAAAACAAAAGTGAGTAGCCTATGTGTTCTTCCAGACTATCATCTATATCTATACCAAATTTCATCGAAATCCGTTCAGCCGTTTAGGCTACAAACTCCAACAAACACCCATCCATCCATCCATCCATCCATCCATCCATCTAAACTTTCTCATTTATAATATTAAGTAAGTATGAAGTATGATTATTTAAAAAATATTGATAAAATTTATGCTACAGCCAAATGTTGTCTATACTCATACCTCAAAATTTTTATTATAATTTTTATTCATCTCTTATTTATAACATTTGCGAATGTTAAAAAGATGTTTTAAATAAGTGTCTTTAACTTATTGTGTTTGAAAAAAATTACTATGCTTTTGTTTCGGTAGGTCTTGCTAAGGATATTATTTGGGGAAAAATAACATTTCCGTTGTCATTTATTCAGGTACCTATAATTACTTTTTTATTTTTATGACATGTATTCTAATAATTAAGTTTCTGAACTTTTTCTATTCAACTCAATTCAATTATTCATTTACATATTATAAATATGAAAAAATCAAGTAAAACTATCGTAGTGCTTTTAATAATAATAATTAAAAAAAGATGACCGTTCAAATTTTCCATGGATTTAATTTGTTTTATCGAAATTCTTATTATTAAAGTTATCGTTTGTTTAATAATAGGAAAACAACTTAGAAACAACAAACCCTCCAGTTTAGAAAGCTCCAGACCAAGCAATTATTTTGTTCAAGGACCGTAATTCCATTTACCTGTATTATTTCTAAGAGGTTTTTTTTTCTATTTTACAATTTAAATTACATTATAAATACATTAATATTTAACTTATAACCCTAAAAGTTCCTCTTTTGGTATTATACTGAAGAATTTCTTTACATTGTTAAGTGCAATGGCGATGACAATATCGAATAATGGTTTTCCAAATTCAGCATCTACAAGTTTCCAATTTTCATTTAAGAATGTCAACACTGTTTGACCTGAAAACAAAAGAAACAATTTAAGAATGTGTATGTTAGAGGAAGTTTGAAAGTAGCGCCAGTGGTGGAAAAATTGAGAAGCAAAAGGTTAGCGTGGTATGGACATGTTATGCGACGAGACGATGGGGACATAAACCAGAAAGTGTTAAGAATGAATGTGGATGGCTACAAAGGAAGAGGAAGACCGAAGAAAGTATGGATGGATTGTGTGAAAGAGGATATGCTTAAGAAGGGAGTGGATTCAGATATGACGGCTGATAGAAATGTATGGAAGAGTAGCACATACTGTGTCGACCCTTCGTAAGGGATAAGGGCAAGTTGATGATGACAAAAGAAACAATTTCAAGTTAAACGTCATTTTTAAAGGGCTTGATTATTTGTATTATGCTTACCTAGTTCAGGGTTTCCTTTAAACAAATTTGTAAGCGCGAATTGTAATTTGCCATTAATGTTGTAAGATACTTGGTAATCTCCAATATCATAATAAGTTACTCCGTCGCGGATATTGTCGATGAACTTTAGCTTTATTTTAAGGTTCAAGTCAGCTGAAAATAAAAACAACCTTTAAGTGACCCTGACTTTTCAACTGCACTTTTAAACACAGTTACCAGCTTAATAAACATTGATTGCTATTAACATTTTCAAAGGAATATTAAATATATTAAATATCACTAACATGTAATGCTTCTGATATTAATGTCAATAAAGCCTTGAATGCAAAAATAAACAAACTTATTAACAAAACTGGTTCTCTTAGTATAAAACATTTAAATGACAATGAATTGTAACATTTAAATTCCGCCAATGACTATCTTCTAAAATGATTATTATTTTAATAACAAAATCTTACTTATTTTTAATTTAGCGTCCCCGTCTCCATTGATTGAGATAATGAGTATTTGTCCTTGTGCCTTGTATTTTCCTTTAATTGTAGTATTACAAGTTAACTCGACATCGACACCGTTGTTTTGGAATCTGTAAGAAATACTTCATATATAATAGTTGTTAACAATTAGTTAGTAGTAATAGGGGCTTCGGATTCCGCAACTCCACGGCTAGCGCGTATTTTGCGTGAGGACAGGTCATGGATTACACTAATCGTTATTTAACTATAAGAAATCATCATAATTAGTGACATTTCACTGCTGATCATAAGCCTTCCCCTATATCTTTCACAATATGCGGTCCTACAATTTCCAGAACCAGCAACATCATTTCATCATTACAAGGTCAGGTTTATCTGACAACCTCGTTATTCTGAAAATATTTTCTAACACAATAAATTGTTGATTGTATGGAACTGTGAATAGTCGAACAAAAACAAATAACTCAAACAGCAATTTTTGTGAGCGACTAAGCGATGTTGATGTTTTGTGACCCTTATTTTATTTTTTTATGACGTCCGGGTATGAAATTTGTAGGTATGTTGGTTTTATTTGTGCCATAACTGGTGTCAACTAAAGTCATAAAGATTAAGGTTGCTATAAAAAATAGACCGTTAAAGTATTTCCTTATCCGTTCAAGGTTGACGTTGGTGAAATATTTTTACTAAATCTTTAGTTAAAATGCACAAAAATTTAATTTTGGTAGAAGACTGACACAAGTAACAGAAAAACTTATTTTTAACTTAAATACCAACGACTGCATCCCTGTACCTTAAATACAAATTACTTTCAAACTTACTGTGCATCATTCACTAAGCAATTTCGAAGACCCTTTAGTACACCATCTTTGAACTCAATTTTCAAGCCACCGGGCAGTTCTACATTAACGTAGTCGTAGGTCAAAGGATCGGTAGAATTGATACCAAGACTCGGGATACCTTTAACAAATCTCGGAATTGTTTCTTGAATGTTCTTCTTTAGACAAACCGGCTTTAATCCCACGCATGGGGTTATATAATCAGCTGAAAAGATTTGAAAATAAACGCAATTTATATAGTTCTTTTACAACTGTAAGTTGTAATGTCCTACACCCAGCGTTGCACAAAAATCAAAGGTTTATTGTAAATTCATTTAAAAAGTTTTAAATAAAAAAAACCTAATGTATTAACTACCTCCTCATTTTTTAAATTGGTTAAAAATTAAGTCATTTGTTCCAAGCTTTCAATGCAAATGCGAGCTTTTAAAAATAATGAGTCTGATCAAAGTGATTATGGATACACCAAAGCTACGTTTCTATAAAGTACTTTAATCTATACTAATCTATACTAATATTATAAAGAGGAAAAATTTGTATTTTTGTATTTTTGTATGTATTGAAATAACTCAAAATCTACTGGGCCGATTTTAAAAATTCTTTCACCGTTAGATAGGTAATTTATCCGTGAGTAACATAGACATAAATTTCACGCGGGCGAAGTCGCGAGCAACAGCTAGTCCTAATCCTAATATACCATAAAATACGCAAATCTTTAAAAACACAAACTAAATATACAAATAGCTAATCATTTAAATCTATAAATATTTCTTTAACACTTACGTGCTATTCTTGCATAGCTGACGCAGGATTGTAAAACAAATAAAGTTGTTATAAAAAAAATATATAGGAACATTTTTTTATGAAATAATATCAGGAACTGAACAAAAAATAAAAGCGATCAGTCGTCACTGTGATCTAAAGCAAACTGGACTGTGAATTATATACGATATTCTGAGTCGAGTTTTTGTTCGAGAGCTTTACAATATGCATAAGTTTGAGTCAGGAAATCATTTTACAAAACTTTTGTTCATTTAATAACAACTATTTAAATTCGTTGTCAATGTTCTTATTATTTATTAAAACATACAAAATAATACGCATTGTATAAAAGTTAAAACTATAGTTAAAAGTTACCAAAACTTTATTTCCATTAATGGAAAGTAACCAACATCTAGTTTAGTGAGTAAAAAAAAAACTTGTGGTACTGGGTAAAAAATTAAACAAAAAGTTATAGTTCTTGCTACAAGGATCTTAAACGTGTTACGCCTGTCAGTTTTGTTTTTTATAAGGATTGCAAAATTGAATTATATTATACTAGCTGTTTCCGTGCGGCTTCATCCGCGTGAAATTATAAATACTTTATTTTATTGTTTGCCTACATTTGTCAAATTATCAATTGCAAATGTCAAAATGACATGACATGATGACAAACTATGGCAATCTTGCTTCCTTGATGTTGGCAGCAACTTATGATCCCTTTCCCACATTAGGGTTTTTATCCAAAATATTTACCCTCTAAGTTTAATGGCGTGAAAACATATAGCCTAAAGCCTGACGTAAGTGTTGGGTTTTTTATTAAAAAAAGAATTATTCAAAAATATGCTGTAATTGCTGACATCTTAGGCAACAAAGAAGTGTGTGTTTACGCTTTATTATATTAAGTATAGATTATATAGCATTAAAATAACTCAAATTCTGGGCCGATTTTAAAAACTCTTTTACCAATAGAAAGCAACCATATCACTGAGTAATATAGGCCTTACAAATATCTTTCTTTTTTAATTCCGCTAGTGTAATATAAAATACGAAATATACTTCAGCGAGAAAATTAAGATAAAAGCAGTTCGATTTAAGAAACGGCACGCTCGTTGACAATAAAGATACGAAGTATACTTTGTTTTAGCTTTTAACACGATCTACTTCGTTGAATCATGGCAGTGTCAACTTTATGATATTGAGTTTCAGGAAACAAGCCTTTTAAAATGTCAATGTCGTTCCTGTAGTGCACACTAGATGCAATAAATTGCGCTGACCGGTATAAACTTATGTATAAAATTAAATCTTCAAATTCAAATTACGTAAACAATTATGAAATAGATATATGTATCTGTTATAATTAAATCGAATAGTATTAAAGCTATTGTATTAATTACTACTTCCTTTTACAATAATAAATGCATTATAGCAATTTAAAATTGTTAAATTGCATGTAATTTGCATAATAGAAAAAATACAAGCTTATTTCTTTATTAACAAGTAAAAAATTTATTAACAATACTATTTTATTATCAATTACGTACATTATAAAGCCCGCTACACACAATCAGTTTTAACTACACAGTTTCCATTAAACAGTACTTTAATGTACTAAAGATGTATAGACAAAAAGTATAACAGCTAAAGTTTGGCCTAAGTTTTAACTGTGTAGTGCGACTGTGCAGTTATAAGCTGTACTGAGATACATAGAATATCATATACAGTCTTCGTCCTTCTAACAATTAAACTAAGTAATCTCTAAGCATTTACTTCCGCAAATTAAACATTACAAGAAAAGTTTTATCCGACAAGCTTTAAAAACCATTCCGTGCTAAATAAGCACTCCGAGTTGTATCCGCTATAACTAGGGGTGTCGACAATTATTATTCCGTCATCATTTGAGCAAATACTAATAAAACTCCTTACTTGTTTTTTTATTCGTATTAATACCAATTCATATGTAACAAAGGATATTGATAATTAATGGGTGATTTGTCTATTTTTATATTTGGATGAATTGATTAATATATTTCATTTATCAATTGATATTAACAAATTTATTTATTGAAGCTAATCTTGAAAGCAATTTAATGGAATCAGAAAATTGGCAACCCTAGTTATACACCGCTAGTCATTTACAAAAGAGCTAATTTCTTCTAAAGGAAAAACGTATCAGCCATTTCCTAATTACATCGACGATTCGCATTGTTCCAGTGATTTTGTATTCATATATTATTCAATCCGGTGAATTTGCAAAAAACCTTCGGTATAAAAGAACCTTAAGTCAATGTGTTAACCTTTCCCGACAATCTAATGTAATTTGTGAATATCATTTATTAATTGCAGTATGTAAGTTATTAAACATTAATTACGTTTTACAGTATACTCGTATTGTAAAGCCTAATTAATGATTGGTGGATTTCTGTCTGCTTTGGCCGAGCCACTGACGGACCTAGCGGACGAAGTCCGCTACATGATGTTAAAGGCTTTATAACAATTTGTAAATACTAGTTATGGTTTTTACTTTAATTTTCATTTTCTTACTCTATGTTTGTTTATAATTATATGGTTTTGGTATTTAGATTACGGTATTATGGGACTGACATGTTCTAAGGAACCAAAGTCCCTATAAAAAATAAAGAGAAAAAAAAATTAATGTTTGTTAATATCATTGAAAAAATATTATGTTTCAAATAATGTAATGGTTATTTTTTACCGATTTTTTCAGTCTATCAGAGTGGAGTCAACTTTCTTAGCATTTATCGTACTCTTCGCCTGCATTGCTTTAATAATACCGACGTATCTCATCATTTTGGCGATAATATCCCTTCTATCAAAGTCAAGTTGCAGCGACGAGGCGGAATCGGGAGCTTTATTCCCAGAGCAAGAAGGTTCAAATTGTGTTGACAAGTTATTGGTCTTTATGACGTTCTTTACAGTTATAATATGTTGGTAAGCGTATATTGTTGCTTTAAAATTCAATGTCTAATTCAAATAAGTAGATCCGTTTAAAAAATTGGTTCTAAATTCGTTTAGATATAAAAATCGAACAGTTAAGTTTTAAAAGAGATTTCTGAAAGAGTAGAGCTAAAAATATTACAAGAGTTCATCCTTTATAAAAGTTAATGCGCTTATCTGGGAAGTCGCAACTCCCTCTATGCCTAGCTTTTAGATGAATAAGGCCGGGCAGAGATCGAAGCTTACAATAAGTCCATAATAAGGGTCGCCCGAGTATTCTACAGAGTGACCCGAGGGGACAATTGACATGCATTTCTCAATGAATTGCCGTTCGCTTTTATTGAAGGAAATATAACCTTTGTTATCCTTTTTATATTGCTTTCTTTTACTTAATATTAAAATACAGTCTTATATTTAAAAGAAATTGAAAAGTTCGATAACATAAATCATCAAGTTAAATAAGTAGGTGCACTTCTAAATTGTTTTAAAATATGTTCCATATAACACTTAATTTTTAAATTAAAAATAAATTTTATTTTTCTTTTCAGCACGCTTATATGCGGTATGGTATTAAGCAACGAACAGTCGCACGTAGCAGCGATGAGTAGTCGTAACGTGGTGAACTGCGCGTGCGCAGACATCGCCACCTGGTTGTCTGTCGCTGCACGAGAGCTGCATTACAGTCTGGCGCCACCTGTAGATCTTGTGCTCTACGCTTACCAAGAGGACTTGAAAAGTAAGTAGCACAACGTACAGTCCTGGAAATCTACGGTGTTCCACTTCAGGGAAAATTGCCTTGTACATTGCAACGAGACAAACTCCGACTTTAACTAGAAATAACTAATTACATAGCAGTGTGTGGTGCAAACGATGGGATAATAATAAAAACTAACCGTGTATCATTAACGTACTTCTTTTCGTACAGATATGTTTATACGCTGCGTTGTATAGGTTTTTATTCCGCGTCTCGTTTTAAAATTCAAATTTTTAGGTGGAAGACCGCCAGTTTCCCCCACTATACCTTCCGAGATACATAGAAGCTTTTGAAGATAGGTTATTAAAATTGCCACTACAAGTGTGATAAGTACTGTCGATAAAAATCCTGTCACAACAAATGATCAAAAACAACACATTATGTGAAGTTTAAATTAACAAATTTATTTTATATTGAAGATGAAGAAACCTACCAAAAATAAGAAATAAAATATTTCGTACTATTGGAAAAACTTATTCACGTTGAAATGCTGATACAGGTTATTGTTAGAAAGTAACCCTTTCGAGGGCTTTTCATGATCTTTGAAACGTGGAAAAATATGTTTGTTCAAATATCAAACAGTTATTTGTCTCCATATATACAGTTAACGAGTCTCGGGAAAAGTGTGAGATTTCTTTCATACAATGGCAAGGGCAAATCTTAAGTTTCCGAGACGCTCAGATGGGCCAACATAATGTATACTACACGTATAGCTTGGCAATAGACTCCTTATTTCTTTTAATCTTAAACTACTAGCAGATTTTTTTAGTTCTTCTAACTTTTTTACTACTCCAGATAAGCTGAAAAAGGACCTTCAATGTAATTCACGACAGCAATTGAATGGCAGGATACGAACCAACAATCGTTAAATTGGTACTCCCTACCTTTAGACTTAGACTATAGGCGCGTAAACTATTTACTTACCTGAAATTAATACAACTAGAGAAACAAATTAACGTAGTACTGTAATGCGTAAACATTTTCATAGCTGTGTATTTACATGTGAAGGTGTATTGTATCAATTCTGTAGCAAACGGCTCTCATAAAGGTGAAAGGATTACATTATGGTAGCGTACCCTTACCAAATTGAATTTCACCCAACGTACACCTTCACGTTTATTGTTACGCGAAGCCATTTGAAACAGATAACAAAAATAAAATTTTACTTCAAATTCATATATGGCTTTCATTTTGTGTAAACAAGCCAACAGTAATTAAGTAATTAATTTACTCAACATATGCTTGTGAAGTAACAAAGATATTCTAAACGTTGAATAAGGTAATGAAGAAGTTATTGACCATCGTTTGGAGGAAAAAATTAAGTAATCACCGAATCCAATTGTGAATCTAACTCTTTGTACGAGTTGTTT
Source organism: Papilio memnon (assembly GCA_003118335.3). Classification (NCBI taxonomy): domain Eukaryota; kingdom Metazoa; phylum Arthropoda; class Insecta; order Lepidoptera; family Papilionidae; genus Papilio; species Papilio memnon. The sequence goes on along the minus strand of LD700011.1, from coordinate 4,031,341 downwards.
TATTACACAAACTTGTTCAGAATAAAATATTCTTTTCAAATGTTTTAACAATACATATTTGTTAACAGATGTCGACACGTTCCTAGGCGAGCCAGTACAACAAGCTATATCCTCGGAGAGCGGTATCGATCTGGTTCTGGACTCCTTAGCCGACATAATAGCAGGTATCTATTGAAATGCGAAATTGTCCTACGTGAGGCATACGACCCACCTATACAAGGCGTGAGTCGTATTCTAACAATATTAAAGGACTATTGCAGACGGCACGAATTTATAGCTATCCGTTAACGTTGAAATAACCGTCATTTTGAATAAATTGCACAATTAATTAATAATAAACTTAAAATTGCACTAAATTAACAAAGAAATTTTAACTAAAAGCAATTGTTACAGGAATTTTTGGATCTTAAGCGTTGAAAAAGTTTTCCAGACACTAAAGATACTCAGTATTATAATAAGAAGCATAAGATAACATAATTATGTCATTGTTTTCATCATGTTCATGAATTACACATAAGATTTTTTGCGTCGCTTTCAGAAAGTGAAGATCTCTCATCGAAAGTGTCCGCTTTGCGGAACATAAGTGTTAAGGCGGGAACATTAGCGGCAGTCGCTGCGGATAGACTGAATGACCTCGCTAGACAAATAGACGGCCTGAAGAAACAATGCTCGCCGAAAGACGCCCCACTCTGTGGTACAATTAACACACATTCTATGGAGCTCAAATTGAGGTTCAACTCGGTAAATAACCAATTGGTTTTGCTCCGTAAAACTCACAATTGAAAATAAATGAACCTATTCTATAGTCATATGAAAATTGGACATTTACAATATCTTCTGATGCACATGTATGGATAAATAATCACACTAATATTATAAATGCAAAAGTTTAGATGGATGGATGGATGTTTGTCTAAAGTCTAAGACTAAACGGCTGAACGGATCTGGATGAATTTTGGCATAAATGTAGAATTTAGTCTGGTCTGGAAGAACACATAGGCTACTTACTTTTGCTTTTTTTAATTCCACGTGGACGGAGTCGCGGGTAAAAGCTAATCTTACTAATTCTTACTAATATTATAAATGCGAAAGTTTAGATGGATGGATGGATGGATAGATGGATGGATGGATGGATGTTTGTTAGAGTTTGTAGCCTAAACGGCTGAACGGATCTCGATGAAATTTGGCAAGAATGTAGAAGATAGACCGGAAGAACACATAGAGTACTTACTTTTGTTTTTTTTTCTTCCACGCGGACGGAGTCGCGGGCAAAAGCTAATTTAACTATATATTTAACTCAAAATATCGTATGAGAACCTAATAATGATACTGTGTAATATATTATTATAGATATTAAAAGAACAACAGTTATTGGAGCTTCGAGTTCTAGGTGTAGACAACTTGACGCTTGCCATTGCCGCAGCGAAACAGGAACTCCGTTCTTTACCTTCAGTTATTGTAACACAGACCAAACATGTAAGAGATAGTAAGTATACTTGTTTTTTATTTATTGCAGAAGTCTTTACGTGTTATTGAAAATGTTCTCTATCTCTCGATAAAAGGCGAATTAAGTTTATTATTACTCTACTCGTACTTAGAGTTAGATAAAACGACGGTATCATGAAAGAAAAACTTATATTTATCATCCAGACAATTTTCTGCACTTCCATAGTGTAAAATCAAGTATCTATCGAACGCCTATAGTCATGAGTCGTGAGGAATAAGCCAGTTTGTGGATGATTAATTGATTCGTAGCAGTCAGAAGCATTCCTACACGGACATTAATACAATCCATCACTAAGGAATATCATGGGCGGATGAGAGTCGATCAATAATAGAATACTCGGAGATCGATTTTACATACAAACTTATGTAGTCCTCTTAAACTATTACCTTCGAGTCGGAATGGCGAACCAATGGTATGCGTACCTCATTAAACATTCCTTTAGAAAATTGGTACGTTGATACGTTAAGGTTCGCAACCCCTGCTCTAGTTAATCGGTCAAAAGATTCTGTCGATTCTATATGAGGTCGCACCAATATCGGAGGAATGTTTTTGTCAATATGAAGTCCGTCCATATTGAACTCAAACGTTTAATAACTGGAACTTCAAACGATAGAGTGATTTAGGAATTATTGTATTCGCTTTTAAGCTTTTTCGCGGAATTCACGATGGATATTTTGAAATTAAATTTAATGGAATATATGAAATTAAATAATGCGAATAGATTTAATGAAAAAAATATTTACGTAAAAAGGGAGTGAAAAGGATACGAACAGGAAGGAGGAGGAGCTCGCGGAGATAAAATGACGGAAATTATAATAAAATAACTTCAAATAACAGCCTAGCAACCATTGTAAGATTTTATTGAAGAATGAAAAATTATTTACAAAAAAAGAATAAAATTTAAAACTTATGTTCTAATTTTAAAATTTTATAAAAAAGTAAAAATATATCAAAAAGGCTTATTGCATCGCTAACATGGAGTGAATTATCATATAATTGCATCATATCATGCAATTGCAAAGGAATGGAAAGGAAGTATATTCTGTATGGACCTTCCGAAGGGAAAAGGCTGATGATGGTAGATACTATTCTAATTATAGTTTAATTAATATACAAATTCTTTTAGGTATCCTCCGTGACATAGAAATTCGTCGTGACAAAGTTCACAGCTCGGCTAGAATCCTAAGCGACATCGTGCGTTACTTGACGGCCAGTCTACATTCCTTTACCCGACAACTTGATGAAAGCTTTGAAAGAATACAGATATACGAATTTTGGAGATGGATTTTCATGTTAGGTACCTTAATTTTTTTTTAAATACAAGTTTTAATATTATATGAGTTATAACACGGCTAAACTCACG
>LD700011.1:3990242-4004689 GCA_003118335.3 Papilio memnon | reverse complement strand
ATTTTTAAAACCGCGCCAACAAAGTCTCGGCCTAAAGTTATTAATAAATCCTCTTTTATTTTCTAATCTTTCCCGTACGCGGTACGGAATCTTTATTTTTGTCACTTAATAATTATTAAATGACATGTAATTACCTGAATTAGTAAAATACTAGACAGTTCAAACCGCAGTCGTGTTATTCTGTGAGTCACTGCAATCACATGTAACGTTCAATGGTTCGAACTTTAATTACATGTGGTCAAATTATTTTAATTGTGTAATATGGGGTAACGCATGACTGAATGATTTAGCTTGTTCATAATAGAAATAATTTAATTAATATGTTTTTTAAAAGGTTTTTATATTGGTTTCTGATAAATCTACGCACTTGTTCAGACTTTTTAAGGAGTTTATAACAGTTATAAGAATTAAAATAAATTACATTTGTTAAACACTTATACATTTTTCGCATATGTTTTACTTCGAATCCATTCAAACTACGTTATCCCAGTAATTAAAGTTAATCCTATTTTGACTAGCGTATACAATTTACAATTTTACGTATCACTTAATCTTGACTTAAGCCACATTTAGAAACTTATTAGGCACTAAAACGTCGCGTAGCTTTAATGTGGGCGACTTCATAGTATGACATTAAGTTTATAGTTACAGATAGCGCTGAATTAATACTAATACGATTTTATAATGCTTTAATAAATAATAAATATGTGTAATAATTTAATAAAAGACGATAAGTATTCTAGGAAATACGAAAAAATTCAATGAATAAAATCGACTGTAAAAATCTTATGAAAGCTTTCGTAAGGATTTAACTTTAATTTTTTCCGGAAAACTGAAACTAAAAAAATACGCAACAAAGTTTGAAAAAAGAACATAATTAATGCAACAAAAAATTTCGACTAGATGTGGGAGACTTCACGAAAAGAAAACCGTAAAATGGGTAACAACTATGTTAGACTCTTCACAAATGCCGTTCGCTCCCAGCGAAGCTGAACCAACAAACACTCTTTGCATTTAAAACAACACAATTAACTTAAGAGGGTTCGTGAGTTTGGAGAAGAAATTGTTAAATGAACGCTACAGCCCAGATTTGTTTACTCCTGTTTTAATTTAAAAGTAATCTCAAAAATAATTAAAAAAAAAATATAAGATTAGAACAAATAAAGAAAATTGTGTTATAATTTTTTTAGTAAACAAAAATTAGATTAGATAGACATATTACTTTGTGAGTGATCTCTTATCATGTAAAAATTAAATTTCGTCACTGAACCACCTGATAAAGACACAATACAATGCATGCGTCTTAAGCTTAGATAAATTAGGCTCATGTAGGGGTGTCAAAATAAATTATTTCATGAATGATATGTTAATAATATTGACACAGTTTTGTTTACTAAAATGTTACAAATTCATCATTTGATCAATATTAATTTTTAAAATGTAAAAGATGTCATTAATAATTTCACAAAATATCTAGTTGGCCTAAAACTTTATAGACATTAGAATAATCAATCAAAATGTACAAGACTGACTTTGAAATTGCTATTTCAAACTTTATAAATTGGTACTACAGCATGAATAAAATGACTAAAATTTACACATTTCTGTAAGCAACTTTCCGCCTACATTTTACGATTCGACTTATTGCAAAATTGTAAAGCGACAACCCTGAGTAGTCAAGTTTTGAGCACGACTGACCTGTCCACGTGTGTCGCAAAAGTTGAATAGATAATTCGTGTCCGGACCTTTATGTGGTCCTAATAGAACAATAATGAAATGGAGAGAAATTACGAAATACTGAAATGAACGACTCTTATTTCTATATACATTTGGCTACATCCTGTGTTTAATATTTCAATGATTGTGGTTTTCATAATCATATATATATTTAGTGATAATGGTCCTAAATATTAACATACATTGAAACAACCATCGCAAGCAAATACAAGGTTTTAATTTTTTAATTTTACAAACACATTTGTAACCTTAAAGTATACACTATAAAAGTTTTATATGCTCTACAAACTATTGCAATTGTTTCATTCACTAATTAATTAATAAAGTTAACGAATTTCAAATTTATAACTTGTATTTCAATGCCACACAAACTAGATTTGATATTGCATATTTCTATTTTATAACAAAAAAATTTGCTCAATTAAAATGCTCGTTAAAAATATTTCCTATCAAAAATACAAATAACGAAGGTTGAAATAATTACTCTTTACAAGGATTTTATTTTTTTCTTGATTATAATAACAGCTATCCCGTGTCTTACGACTAACGATCTATTGGTCGGTGATATAAATAAAATAAAATTTCAATGTTTTTCTTTGCAGTAAGAAAGTTTCAAATTATGATCAAGAAAGAACTGATTTCTTTATAAGTAAAAATAATATTTTAGTAAATCTATTAGTACTTTGCCGTTTCAGACCATATTTAAATTTTTTTTTGTTAAAAATCTGTAAAAAAAGGTCGAAAGATTAACCGTACATTAAGGAACAAAACAATAGAACTTTAATCGCTACCCAAATACGACTAGGCTGGGAATCACATGGTCAAATTAGGTCTGGAATTAAACATGTGTTATTCGTTGTAAGATTTAATACGTTTGCATCAGACTAGCTCCTAGGTCTGTTAGAAAGTGAACTGTAACCGGGCGTATTTTAACCAATCCAATGCCTTATACAGATAAAATTGGAATGTTCCATACAAATGATGTAAACTTGCGTCATCTAAATTTTTGTTTCATTGTTAAATTGCATTAAATGTACAAAGTAATTGATTTTTTTAAACTAAGACACTGCAAGCGTATATTTCTTATTCTAAATCTACACTTAACTACTTCCTTAGTAGTCGCTTACACTCTCCCTACTGAAAGTAATGATGTAATAGAAATAAAACGCATGGTCGAAGGTGTTAACAAATTAACGTAAACAAAACACAATAGTTACTTCAACACACCGAAGTGCTTCCTTGACATGTGACTGCCACGCCGTCCGCTAAAGTTAGAAAACAAATAAAAGCTATAAAAATAGGTGAAATAAGGTAATACGATAACTCAATAATTAGAACAAACAGAATATTATAACGAGGCACAATGTTTCGTTATAGATAATAAAGAAAATTAATTCTTGGGTTTCCATTGCTCCAATACTGGTATAAAAACATTTTGTTATCTCTGTTGTTATGTTGTTTTTGTACAAGTTTTCAGCAGTGAAAACCTAAACCGATATCATAATTACAAGAAGCAATTGAAAAGAAACATAAGAAGTTCAAAGAAAGATCGAAGTAATATCAACATGATTTGAAAAGTTGAAATTATTCTAAGTTTTAAGTACACAGTAACTTTTAGCAATAATGTCGCTTCACTGAAGTCAATTTCGATTGGGGACCTATTACATTATCCTAAGACAACGATGTTTAAAGAATCCATTAACATAATTTGGATTTTATTTTCTATTATATGTTGTTCAGATCAGTGACTCAGAAAATAACGTGTTATGGAGTTCTTAGTATACTTTAGTTTAATACAATTATACTAGCTGCTAGCTTTTTGTACAAGTTAGGAGTAGAATTAGAATTAAGCCAATTTTAAAAATATATTGCATGTGTTATATGTTTATAGCTCTTATTCTCTCGGTTCCTTAAAACATTTCTATATATTGCCCAATTTTACTGTTAAAATTAAAACGTGTGAAAGATATGGTATTACTAAATAAATATCTGATTTCAAAAGGTTAAAAACAAGCTAACACACGTTTTCTAACAACTAATACAATGTTATAAGTAAATTAGATACACTTGGACACTCGAACAGTGTTAAAATTTAATGGCTATGTTCCACTTGACATCCGTAGCGGGGTCCTTAAGTGGTTACTATATAAAATATATCACATACAAGGTATGCGCGCCCGCACGGGGGTAAGAACGGAACGGGTATATAAGTGCAGACATTTACTTAATCCGTATCACTTGCCGTGGATCTAATACCTAAAGCAAAATGGCAGCTAAGGTATGACAGCAAAATTTTTGTGGAAATAAAAGATTGGAATATACTAGAATATAGAATTTTACGAGTTATTTTTTAGTTATATGATGTTAAATTCACTTAAACTAAATATTAATTAAATTGTAAAATAATTTAAATTATTATTTTTCAACAAATTTTTAACTAGTTGTAACGAGTGAATATTTATGGCAGTTATAAATATCACATGAACGATTACTCAACGACTGTCAAACTTATTATTTACATTTAAAATCTGAACGGATGTTACATCCAATAAATTACTAACAAGAGTATGAAAAATAGATAAATCCAAGTTTAATCTTCTTGTGTTTTATTTTTCAGTTCATCGTTCTTTTGTGCGCGGTCGCCGCGGCGAGGGCGGGTAACTTATACGGAGGATCGTATGCGGCGCCCCTAGCATCCTACGCTTCATATGCCGCTGCCCCTATCGCCGTTAAGAGCTACGCCGCTCCTGCTTTGTCATACGCTGCACCTGCACTATCATACTCCGCACCTGCAGTGTCATACGCAGCTGCACCCGCAGTGTCATACGCAGCTGCACCAGCAGTGTCATACGCAGCTGCACCCGCAGTGTCATACGCCGCACCCGCAGTGTCATACGCCGCACCCGCAGTGTCATACGCAGCCGCACCTGTCGTGAAAGCTGTTGCACCAGCTGTATCTACAGTTTCATCTTACACGACGCAAACTTCTCACGGAACTCCAGTGCTGGCTAAAGCCATCGCTCCCGTCGCTACATACGCTGCTGCCGCTCCAGTGGCCACCTATGCTGCAGCCGCTCCAGTGGCCACCTATGCCGCAGCCGCACCTGCAGTGACCTACGCCGCTCACGCTGCACCCCTCGCCTCATACTCTGCTCCCATTGCGTCTTACGCTGCCGCCGCACCTTTGGCTTACTCCGCTGGCCCGATCTACAAGTCTGCTGTTATATCGGCGGGACACGGTCTGTCTTACGGCAGTCTAGCTGGCCACGGCTGGTGATCACCTTAACATGAAAATGAAAACCTAGTTATGTTATTTCTTCTATATATTTATTGTGATACAACGCGAATAAAATTTTAAATGCCAAACCACTTTTTTTATTCATACTGTGAAATAGTCACGTAACGTAGGTATGAGAATCTATAACGCCGCTAGCTCGATCATTACTACAAGAACTAATACTTAAACTATAATATAAAAAGCTTTTATAATACGGTTTAAAAGCATTTTATCTGATTTGAAATCTATGAAATATTCCAGAAAGTAGGTTAGGTATTGTATGAATTTAGACATAAAAATAATATGTATTTATATAACAACGTCAAGTTTAGTATTGGATACATTGAAAACGAATGAATAAATTGTGTGTTAAGCGATGCATGGACAGGAAGTTGAACCTTCATGTCGTAACGTTTGTTTTATCACGTTTGCCAAATTAAAGCCATAAAACCAGTCACAGGGCACTCATAACAGAAAAAAAATCATTTATATTTAACTGTTCTCGTAAGCCAAAACTGTTTAATTTCATTTAACTGTTTAATGTTTGACCCATATTAGTCAAAATAAAAATAAAAAAAAACATTAAAAAAATCAAAAACAACAAATGAAATCTTCTAATGTTAAAGTTAGGGCTAATTAATCTATGATTCATGTTTATGACATTGTTAATTAGAACACAATGTCAAAAAACCAAATTATATGGTTTTTAAACGTTTTTTATTGTAATATAAACTGTTTGCTACACTTGGTGGTCATTATTCATTATAATGGGTACTTTAACCGGCCGATAGTTATCTGTGTTTCCGACTTTAAACAGCACGTCTCAAGGTTGATACTGTTTGGAAAGGTCTGCGCTGTTCACGGTTGTTAGATATCTTTATACAGAATGGCGCAGTGGTTTAAGTATAGCCTCAAGAATGTCGGTACAAAGTTCTATCCTCAAATATTACATGGAATCATATGGTTTATTTATTTTAATTATTTTCATCAATTATGTCGAAATTAAAAGTATTCCCTACGCATACAAAAATTTACTTATTAAGTCTGTCTTAACCACCAGAACGGCTATTATCATCAGAGTTTGCCCCCTGCTGGACATAGGCCTTCCCAAACGCCTTCCACAGAATGCGGTCCCGCCTTACGTACTAAGAACTCAAAGTGTATTAATCATACTAATATTATAAAGGTGAACGTTTAGATGGATGGATGGATGTTTGTTAGAGTTTGTAGCCTGCTGAACGGATCTCGACGAAATTTTGATATAAATGTAGATTATAGTCTGGAAGAAAACAAGGCTACTCACTTTTTCAATCCCACGCGGACGGAGTCGCGGGCGAAAGCTAGTTTCTTATACAATCAAAATAAACAAAAACATGATGATTGTTTACGGGCGTGTTGACGCGTCACATTTCGTTCCATTATCTTATTGCGTGATCTATTTTTGTCGTGACAAATGCGATCATAGTACGTTCCCCTCGCAGTAGCCTTTTCGTCACTCTTGTTTATTACATCGCTTGAAGGCAAGTGTCGTTGTGTTGATAAATTGCTGAAGTAATTGCCGCCCTCGTTGATTTAATAACGCATTGTTCGGGAGCACAGATTACGCGCCACGATGACTTTCCTATTTATTAAGAGGATGAGGAACGTGTATGTTTAATTAAAGTTTTTGATATACGGAACAAACAGCTGAAGGCTTTTGTAATTATAATTAATTAATTTTGTTAAGAATCAATGTAAACAGTCGCATTAATCCACATTATGAGTATGAATTTAAAATCTCTGAAGTCCTTTCTGTTCTTCAGCAAAACTCATTATTAATTCCCACTCAAGTATGAAATAATCATACTAATATTATAAATGCAAAAGTTTAGATGGATGGATGAATGTCTGTTAGAGGATTTCGGTGAAATTTGGTACAGATGTAGAGTATAGTCTGGAAGAACACATAGGCAACTGACTTTTGTTTTTTTTAATTCCGCGCGGACAAAGTCGCGGCAGAAAGCTAGTTAAGATATAAGTTTTATACTAGTTCATATACTCAACTATCAAGATACCTATAAACACGGGGCCTTTGTCCTTTTCTTTCTATAGCATTCATGTTTGATTTTTTTTTGCTACGGATCTAAAATGTTACGGAATATTATATCTGAATTGGCTGAACGTAAAGCAAATTCCCTGTTGAGTTGTCATTTGAATATATTTATTTTAAGCGAGGTACGCTTAGAATTAAATATACATTCGATCCCTTCGAGACGGATTAAAATTCAAATATCAGAAAATTATTTATTACCTATTTTCATAATATCAATTTAGGCTTAGTGTGCATTAATAAAAAGACTCAACTATAGTAATAAAAACAAAGAAAATCTCAAACGAACTTCGAATAACTGTCCTGTATTTTTTTTAAGAGAGTAAAAGTAAAAGAGTTAAATGTAAGTTGCTTGTATTCTTAAAAAACATAACAGCTCTGACGCCAAGTATTTACCGCAAATGCAATCGTGCTTTTTGGAATAGCCTGATCTAGTATGAGGGTTTGAAAATATCACGAAACGGCTCGTGATAACGGTGGTAGAAGTTTGTTATTTTGGTATGTTTGGGTCTTGTCAGAGCTATGTTACTATGTTACTAAGTTAAATCGTAGGAGCATATATGGTACTTTATCGTCTTATTAAGTTATCTGTTAAACATTATGAATGGTCCGTGGAGTGGAACAGCAAACATTCGTTATTCATTTGTTGGCATTGTGATTAGAACTTTTTTCACAGAACCTTCGCCGTCGATCCGCTCGAGAGGTGCAATTTAAATTATACGCAGTACTTATGCCTATTGCTGTGGCTATTATCTTTGTACAATGGCTGCTGAAGTCATGAGCCTTGCCAGAACAAGGTTAGATTACGTTTCCGACATTTGAGTATATAAACTAAAATTTTGCGCTCCAAATATCATTCGACTCCTTAAACCTAAAGCATATACAACAATGGCAATTAAAGTAAGTCCATCATAATACTTTATATCCTTAGCTTTGAGGATTATGTCGTTAACAACAATAGTTTGAAGTAAATTTTTAGTTTCACTTGAATGTAAGCGTGGTGTTTTGTGGATCTCTGTCTCTGATCATCGTTCATCATTAGTGTTTTGTTTTTATTTAATTGTATACATTAAGTCCAACCCAATTAATGCGTTTCGAAAAGTTTATGTTTGTGCATTTATAAATGTAGTGTCTGAAGATGTGTTGTAAACCTAAGTGTTTATTATTTACCTAACACTTTCCAAGAAGTAAAGTAATCTTTTAAGTTTATCCTTTTTTCAAGTCTGCATTACGAGTTGTATTTCGTGACTGTGTTCTTAGATTTGGGGTTATAAAATAAGCGGCGTTGGCAAACGTCCAGGACTGTTCTAACAATAAGTCCTAACATAAAGAAAGGATTTATATCAGTACTCTAGTTTCGCTACATCGAAAATTTTATGTACGCTTGGGTCTTATTTCTTGCACTTTATAGCTACAGTTCCTTTTTATTCTTTATTAATTGACCTTTGAACGAGTAAATGGTATTATTACAAAAGTAAATATTTATCAAACGTCTTTAAAATATTATGTATAAATCTCAAAAGTTTATTTTACTCCAGATTAGCTATTCTCTAAAAGTCATACGGTTACTATTAGGGAAAGAAGAATGGTTAATAGATAAGGTTAATCGTATTAACTTCATTCAGAAATCCTGTGACTGGCTCATTGCCAATTTACTTTGGCACACAATACTTAGTACTTATGCTATACTGCGTCTATTTTAAATAAGTCTCATAAGCGAATTACACTCTATAAATATCTTCAGATAGCTACTATTCGACAATTTTATTAAAACTGTCGTTATTCTAAACATAAATAAAATAATATTTTTTATTTTTTTTCAGATTGCAGTAGTCTTGTGCCTCTTCGGACTGGCCCGCGCCGGCCATCTTGCCGGTGGATCCGCACTCGGGTACTCGACCGGCCTCGGATACAGTACTGGTCTTGGCTATGGAACAGGTCTGGGTTACGGATCCGGCCTTGGATACACATCTGGACTCGGTCATGGAGCGGGCATTGGATATTCCGGATACGGTCATGGCGCTGGACTAGGTTATGGCGGACTCGGATACGGTAGCGGGTACGGATCCCTCGGTTATGGCGGTTACGGTGGATACAGCGGATATGTTGCACCCGCTATATCCACTGTGTCCGTTAAGAGATATTCGACCCCCGTCGTGGCTTACTCAACCGGTTACGGTGCTCATGGTGGATACGCCCCTGCTGTGGGTTATGGTGGACAAGGTTACGGCGGATACGGATACGGTGGCTACGGAAAATGGTAAATAATGAAATTGTAAAAACTAAATAAATTAATATCAATATCCATATTTGGTTTCCTTATTTAATGTAACTCAAAACAGATAATCTTCAACGTGAACCTAAAAATATGAAATACTTTCCTCTAGTAACACAATAGGTAATTATTTAAAAAAAAATGGGAGAAAATTAAAGTTCATCATTATTTCTACAAACACTAGTTTGTTCACACTAACACTTTATGGATCTTATTATTATTATCAATATTGAGGCCAGAAATGTAGATTTGATTTCCATCTGCTTGTCTGTGAAGTAAAATACCAATCATTATTTTAGGAGTCAATTAAGCATTAATAATATTTTCGCGAACAAAAGTGTACTAATAAATGTTTTCCTATGATTTGTAATTAGAAAATTGTTATTAAGAACTAGTGTAAGAGCTTACTTCTGACTATGGTAATTGTTGTCACCACTTTCATAATGTAAGAAAGAAATATTGAAAGCGATATAAAAGTAAGGGAAAGCAAACTAGTTTGTTTACGCAATTTTGTTACGTGATAAAAACAATATAGAAGAATGTCCGAAATTACTTTATCGATATAAAAATGTTTTAAAACATATTTCAAAATCTGATAAATTCTCATCGAAAATCATAATCCTTGTCAAAAATAAGGCTAATATGTTTTGGACTTTTACATATAAGGAGAAATATTCAGACAAAAGAATCATTCCTTCGATCAAATCTAAAGCATTCACAACAAGAACCATGAAGGTGAGGTTTTTATAAAAAGAGTGTTTTTTTTTGTTGCTGATTATAGATTGCATTCTTAAGGAATTTAACAAAAAAAAGAACAAAAGTAGTTGTCGAGTCATACTACGACTATTAGTATTCAGATAAGAATTCTAGCTTTGCTTTTCCAAAAATCTTACTTATACATGTCTTTCTATTATAAAAATTAACTATTTTTTTAATAAATTGTATTTATTATATTTTAGCTGCAGTAAATAAATATTTAACAAGCCACTTTTACTGTACAATGGTACATAATTTACATTCTTTTTGTTCTATCTTCCAGTTTGCTATTGTCTTTTGCCTGTTTGGCTTGGCTCTATCTGAAAACCTCCACGGTAGAACTGGATTCGGTCCATCATCTCTAGGTCAATACGGAGTAGGTCTCGGATACGGTACAGGATATTTACCGAACCTTGGATACGGCGCCAGTTTGCCTCATGGACATGATACCAGACTCGGACATGCTGCTCTAGGATACGGAATCGGTCAAGGATACAGCTGGCAAGGTTATGGATCAAAATTTAATACTTATAATGGTTACAACGGTAATGGACTTAATGCATTTGGGACAAATTCAGCGTATTCCAGAGCACCGATTTCGTCTGTATCACAATACAGTATTCATTCAGCAACACCTGTACCATACTCGTCACAATACGGTGGACATGATGCTTATCCTCCAATTGCCGGCTATGGATTTGAACACGGTTATGGAGGTTATGGCAAAAAATGGTAAGAAAGGAAGAATCAATTAAGAACTGTACGAGTAATAGAACTAAAATAAATATATTTAATCACGAGCTTGTTTTATTCATTTACTACATTTAGCTTTGATTCTTGTTAAGAAATAACACACATAAAAAAAGCATTGCCACTGATTAATATAATAAGACTTCGAAGACATAATAATATAAAGAAGGTTTCTAAATTATGTCCTTCTTTATTTAAATGTTGCTAATCAAATACTTCAGACCCAAGGATGGTCATGCCCTCTTTGAGCCCAATACTTACCCGTAACACAAATCCCACTCACCCTTTCAGAAGTCGTTAAACTTCCTTAAGTGTAATGTCTTTAATTACTTTTACGACTTCGATATTTTATGGGCTAAAGTATAAAAATAGTAGTATAAAATAGTTTACGGCGTTCTACAGATAGTGACATTTTTGTTTGTTCATAGTCAAGTCCTCATTTAAAACAATATGTAGGTCAGCCTTCAGAGATCACTAGATCAGTATTCATCCGCGATGGTAAAATTTGTTTCTTTTAGATTTTTTAAAAGAACTAATTGAATCCATTTTATGGAATAATTTATTTGCAATACACATCGTGCTTGTATTATTACGTAATTTTATGTTGACAACGCTGTATAGAGGTGTAAAGAATTTTGTTGCGTTAGTGTAATGGATAAGAGTAATCTAGAAAATGACTTGATCGATGTAAAGTATCATTCATCGCCTATTTCTATATGTACTGAGCCGATCCAATTGTTTTAATAAGGCTTACGTTTTCGACATTGTCGCATATATAAGGAATATTTTTTGTACAGTTAACTAGTCTTCTCTTTTTTAAATCAAAGTAGATATGTCAGTGACTATGAAGGTAAGTTTTTCTTTGAATAAAAAGTAGTGATTCTTCAATTGTGCTTTTATAGTATAGCAGGACCTTCATCAAATACAAATTTAAAATATGCTTAAGTATTATTTTCTATTCTACTATGGTTCTCTAAGACAAAAACCTTATGGTAACAGAAAAAATATAGTTGGCAAACGTCTTCTTTCTTACTATAAGTTTTGAGCTCTAGTTTCGCCTTTTCTATAATAGAATTTTATTTACAAATAGCATTTCACTTCCGGTTCTGTTCCGTTTTAGCAACAATATTTCTAATGCTATAGCTTTATTTATTTTTGTGTGATAAAACATCTCTGTTATTTTGTGTCTAGAATTGATAAAAAATAACTCTACTAATAAGAGATTTCGCTCGGATGCATTTTAATATTGCACGATACTTAAAATTATGTAGGTAGTAGGTAGTTACTTCTATTTGAAGTATAACGTAGTTTTAAAGTCTAAAAATATTGTAAATAAAGCTCTATTTGTTCATTTATCTTTTACAGATTGCGGTTTTCTTTTGTTTGTTAGCGTTGTCCCACGCTAGACGCGGCATATTCACATCTAGTCTTGGAGCAAATATAGGACAAGTGGCAGGATTTGGCTATAATAGCAATCTAGGTTTTGGTTACGGTACAAATCCGATCAAACGACGGCATCGTTACGGATGGCAGGGTTATGCACCCGGATACTCTGCAGGATATGTCGGCCTTGGCGGATATGGTTCAAATTCATTCTACACCGGTCAAGGGATACCTCCTGTTGTAAATACGATTTCACCAAACTTACCCTACAATACAGGATTCCCTGGCAATGGAGTTTATGGCTCAGGAGGGCCTTTAGGAAGCCCAAGTTATGGAGGTTCAGGATACAGTGGAAACGGATATGGCTATGGAAATATCTGGTAACGAAGAGAAATCGTCAACAAATTGTAATAAAGACTTTTTTTTTTTACAAAAATATAACTGTATATATTATTAATGTAATCTCATTTCAAATCATGAATTGTTTTGTAATTTTATGGTAATAATTTAAAGCGAATTGTACATGTTTTCGCAAGTCTTTTACGCTTTAGACATTAACTTATTACTTATTCAGCTACGTTTAAAAATATGATTATTTGGTGTAATTTTTATTATTGATATAAAAAACTAACAGGGTATTATAATGTAGGATTCTGATATGATATAAGAATAAATCGTAGCTAGTAACATATCTTTATTACGTATGCATTACATCCAACTATCTATTTTATCATCTTTGGCATCTTGTAACAAGTTATTGTATTCCTTACGTTCACTTTACTGCAGTAGCAATGTTCGATATTTAGGGATTACGTCACCGAGAACATCATCATCATCATCATCATCATCATCATCATCACAGTATAGTTTTTCATATAGTCACCATCACATTGTAAATAGATGTATGTTTCGGAGTAAATGCATAATTTGTAAGTAAACATATTCGAATCCTTATAATTATTGATAATGAAACAAAATATTAACTATTGTTGTAAGAGTTGCTTATTTATGACATTTTTAAAAATAATTTAATTGACTTTTATTCACTCCCCTCCTGATTTCAATGGAGTATTAAAAAAGTAAGAAATAACCTCAGCATTGGACAAGCTTAGGCCGATAATAATAAAGGCCACACAATTATTAACACTTTTATAGCTACTATTATAACTTTATTGAAATAAAATTTAGACCTTTATAACTCAAAAGAGGCGTGCATTAACCGTACAATATGGTAATAGGTAATCATTTCTCAGCAGCGCTAGCTCCACTGGTTTTATTATTTATCTGTTATATGTATAGATTTAAATATTATCATAAATATGAATAACATAAGAGAAATAGTAACAATAAAACATAACGGGTTTAAAATACTACCAATACAATATGCTTGAAGTATTCTATTATTAATATTGAGTAAGATAATTCATTCAAACCTGTAAAAGGGATTGTTCTGAATATTTCTTACAATGAATTATTATTTAAGTGCGTACGTAAGGACCTATTCATTTTTTTTTTAATAATAATAATCATTTATTTCTTTTCTTACTGTACACATTTCATGGAAGCCTTGGCTCCTGTAGTAGGTTGCCCTGTGTCACAGGAGCCAATTCCATTATTGCTCTAAAAGGAAATTTTTATATTTAATTAATGAACACTAGACACCAAACACTTGTTTGTATGACATGGTTTAGCAAATAAACATCTACCAAATTAATCCCTTATAGTTCAAACTTTTCGCTACTTTACAACTTACTAAATAGCTTATTCCAGAGCTTTGCAAACTTCACAACAATTTAACCAAAACCCTGTAACTTGATTCACGTTTTAATTAATACTTATTTATATAAAGGAATTATGGTACATCTTAGATGTACAAAAACCACTAGATGAATGGCTTTTTTATCCTTTGAATTGAAATAGATGGATGAATGGATGTTTGTAGCCTAAACGGCTAAAATGATTTCGATGAAATTTGGTATAGATGTAGAGGATAGTCTGGAAGAACAGACAAGTTACTCATTTTTTTTAATTCCACGCAGACGGAGTCGCGGGTGAAAGCTAGTAATTAATAATGTATATTGAGTTGTATTGTCTTTTACTTAAAAACTACTTTACTACGTCTCAGCAACTATTATTTGAAGTTACATCCGCTATGGATATCACATTTTAAAAGTTACGCA
>LD700011.1:3975048-3990227 GCA_003118335.3 Papilio memnon | reverse complement strand
AGCAGATGATTTTTTACAAAAACACATTCCTCTCTTACAAAGTAAAGCATCAACAACAATGACCGGGAAGGTAAGATGTATATCAACTTATTAAATCGAAGGTGTCTTGGTCTATTCGAAGGGTTTCTGCTATGGGCTATCCAATTACATCTATCATGACTATTCTATAATTAAGAGCTCGCGCACATCTTTGACTAAACTATCGGACAACTGTTTAGTTTCGCTTTGATTCCTATGAGCTTATATGGACAATCAATAACAGTGGTTAGTAATTATTATAGCCAAATAATTCAAAACAGTATCACGTTCTTCATATATAATATTATTTTCCTGCATTACAGATTGCCGTAGTCTTGTGCCTGTTCGGTGTTGCTCGCGCCGGAAACCTTTATGGTGGATCCAGCCTCGGTTCTTCTGCACTCGCGCACGCCGGGACAGGGGTCGGGGCTAACTTTGGACATCTATCAGCTCTAAGTGCTAATTTAGGACATGGTCTCGGCTACGGAACCAATCTTGGGCACTTATCAGGTGGCCTCGGATATGGTGTTAGTCTGGGACACGGCTCAGCTCTTGGATACGGTACCAGTTTTGGACACGGTGCAAGTCTAGGATACGGAACTGGTAATGGGTATAATGGCTGGCAAGGGTATGGATCCGGATCGTATGGTTATGGAGGTTACGGCAGCGGTTACGGAGCAAACTCGGCCTATTCCGGACCAGAGAAGGCATCTGTTGTCCAATATACGACAGTACACACGGTTGCACCTAGTGCATCCTATTCCGCGGGTGGTCTTGGTGCCTATTCTGCGGGATTAGGTGGTCTCGGTGCCTATTCCCCGGCTAGATCTTACGGTAGCCAAGGATACGGTGGTTATGGATACGGCGGATACGGACACGGACGTCAAGGTTATGCTAACAAATGGTAAAAGAATAGGACAATTTAAATGGAATCTTTTTATGAATAAATAAAATATATAACAAAGTACTGAGTACTCTTTTAATTTATTTCAAGGTTCATTTTAGAGATCCCACATTATCCCAATAAGTAAATATAAATTTAAAAATACATAAATTAATGTATCACAAATACAAATATTTTACTCTAAGTATAAACTAACAATAACTATTTACAATGGTATCGTAACTAACTAGGCTTTACATTTTTATTTTGCTCCATTGAATGTGAAAAAATATTTCATATAACAAAGTAGTTGAGTAATTATTATCTTTTTGTTTTAATAAAAAAGTTAAAATCAACAAAACAAGTTAAGGATTCGAACGATTTTTCAGGTACAGCGCTCTCATTTTCCAGCCATTCTAAGCTTGAAGGTGCTTGAGCGATAAGCTGACGCTCAAGCAAACAATTCACATTTTTATAATAACTGCTTCCCGCTAAAAAAAATATAGATTAGGATATAAATAATAATAAAATACATATCTAATAACGACTTTTAATGAAAATAAAAACATATAATAATAGAAAATATTTTTAATTGCGAACGATGCTAAAATCGTTCTGAAGATAAAATATTTATTTCCTTTTGTTATTTTTATTTCCCCTACCTTATTTATTTACTTTTCTATCCATTCTGTTTAAAGTTCATCATCCTTATTTTCTCATTTTCCGTGAAACTATCACGTTACTCTTTATTTTTTCTTTGAATGGATTAAGAGAAAGTAAACTTATTTTAGTAGTTTTTACTACTAGGCGGATACTATCTACCGATTTAATTTATTACCGTGGGCAGACACTTAAAAAAATGTTAAAAAGATAATGTTTGTAATATATAAAAATATGGTTTGTTTGTAAATGTCTATTAAACCATCTTTTTATCTAATAACTAGCTGTTCCCGTGCTGCTTTATCAGCATAAAATTATAAAAAGTTTATTTTATTATTTACATTTGTCAAATTCTCAACTGCAGATGTCAAAATTCAAACGCACAAATAATAACGTAGCCCTTTGACATTGGATAGCAACTACCGTACCATCGCAATCTTGCTTCCTTGATGTTGGCAGCTTGTAATTTATGGTCCCTTTCCCACATGAAGGTTATTTCCAATTTATTTACCCCCTAAGTTTCATAGCGTGAAAATGTATAATATGTATGTAAATGTATAGTGTGTATTTACGCTTTATTATATTAAAATATATAGTATAGAATAGATATAAAATTCAATGAGTCGTTATACTTGTTTTTTTTATTATCCTCTAGAATATACGAAAACGAACAAATCCCAGACAAAATAAATAGGGATGCAGTGATAGATAAATTTATTATAACTAATGATTTGCTTCAGTCCTATTGAAAGCGGAAGTGCAATGTCCAATAACTTCAGAACCATACAGAATCATAAAGATCTTTTTAACTTAAACTAAATCTAGTGGAAATGGGAAGCAACTGAACTACATTAAACTACGCAGCTAATCTATCACATTTTACGGTTAGCTATTAGTCAATAGAAATATTTGCAACAATATTGCAGAACGTATATATGTATGCAGCTGTAGATGCGACTTCGATCGCTTCTGATAAAAAAAACCGTGAAATCTATACGTTATTCCAGAGTGTAATCTATTTTTGCTCCAAATATCATCCAGATCCGTCCTGCCTTTCTGATGTGAGGTGATAACAGACATACAACAATACACCCAAACATTCAAACTTTCGCATTTATAATATTCGTGAGGTAAGATTACGTAACGTACCTTCAAACTGCAAAGACATAAACGTTGTTACAGGGAGTTTTATAACCCTCTTTATGAGGAAGGGTAATTCCGACAATCACTTGATTGATGTAAAAAATCTTTTGTTCCATATTTCGACATCTTTTTTTACTGATATAGTTGCTTTAACAAGGTTAATACAAAATCAACATTTGCATATATAAGCAGAAGACTTCGTACAAGAACACATTCCACTCTTCAAAACTGAAGCATCAACAACAATGAACATGAAGGTAAATTTTTAAGAAAACATTGAAATCTCTTGTGATTTGGCGATAACATTCACACTCTGCAACTACAACTAGTAGTGTCTAATAGTTAGCTCATGACTATTAGAGAATAAAAAAATAAACGAAAAGTTTAACATGCTAATCTATAAACTTATTTTTTACAGATCGCTGCTGTCTTTAGCCTCTTCGGTTTGGCACACGCCAGTAATCTCTACGGTGGATCTGCTCTTGGTTCACCAGCTCTAGCACATCAAGGGTCACTTGGATATGGTGGACATTTGTCTGGATTAGGATACGGTGCTAATCTAGGACACGGAATAAGTCTCGGATACGGCACTGGTTTTGGACACGGCACAAGTCTAGGATATGGAGTTGGTCAGGGTTACAACGGCTGGCAAGGTTACGGATCCAACGGTTACGGAGGTTACGGAAACTATGGAGGATATGGAGCTAACTCAGCCTATTCCAGACTTCCAGCTTCAGTCACCCAATACAGCAGAGTTCACCCACCTTCACCGGCTTCATCCTACACCGGTGGATACGGTGGTTACGGTGCCTATGGTCTGGGATCCTATGGTAACCAAGGCTATGGTGGTTACGGATACGGCGGATACGGACAGGGTATTGGTGGCTACGGAAATAAGTGGTAAAGATGTGTCTTTGGCTACATATTTCTAAACTGTAAAAATAAATCATTGAATTGACAAAAATGTCATTTTTTAACCTTACGAGTATACTAAGAATTTTAGAGAAATTGTTGAATAAAATGTATTGCTGTAATGCTTGTTTGCTTAAGCATTGGTCTAATTTTGGTCCTACTTCGATATTACTGAAAGCTGTATGTTTGGTTACATTTAAAAACACAAATAAAAATATTATCTAATAAAATAATTAAAAATAAACTTTTTATTTTCTTTCATTGAATAAACAACACATGGATATTATAACGTTAGGTTTACCTTCTTATACTTTCAGAGTCTAACATTTTACGCTAAATATATACTGCCCCTAAAAATGTTAGCGAAAACAAACTTTACCTCACAACATATTATTGAATATAATCACACAGTGTTTCTTTTACATACAACGAATTAAAAAGTTTTTCGGTCTTCAAGATCGGAAACAAATTTTAGGCACTTACATACATCATTTAAAAACACGTGAAACTTATTCAGAGAAAAAATTCTCTTGTTTTGTACACATTGTTAAATTATTACCATGAATACCGTTACTATAATTAACAAAAAAATACGACATAAAATTTTCATACACACTCTTAGTTTTTGACACAGTGTGGATATCATGACTCACTGTCACGTTCCCAATGATCTGAAGTGCAAAAGAAAGCGGAACAAACAATAAAGAGACACGGTCGGCCCTAGCATTCGGCTTGTAACGTTATCACATAAAATAATCGTCCATAAACTGACTAAACACAACCAATATTTGTGTAAGAATATTTATTTATTTATTTATTTATTTAATTCTTTTTGCACAACAATTTACAATACTTTAGTACCTATTCATTAGTATCAATATGTTATTGTTTATTTAAGACTAGCTGTTGCTCGCGACTTCGCCCGCGTGAAATTAAAAAATATAGCCTATGTTACTCACGGATAAATTACCTTTCTAACGGCGAAAGAATTTTTAAAATCGGCCCAGTAGTTTTTGAGTTATTTCAATACATACAAATATACAAATGTTTCCTCTTTATAATAATAATATAGACATACAAACTAAACAAAAACCGACTTCATATTTACGTTTCTAAATCCTTGTTTACTTACAATGTGTAAACCTTTAAACTTTGAATGTGACAAGCTCTGCTTATTACAAATACATATATTATAGTAAACTGTTGCTATTTAACTTCATTCGGCATCAAACTTCTCTACGTCTTGGGAAATCCTAGAATAAACATGATCTAAAGTTTCGTTGACCTTTCTAAGCAACGACATTTATACTACTCGTACATGTAAAAATTAATTAAAACTTTATTAAAATATAGATACCTAACTAAAAATTAGTTTCAAGTTTTTTAAGGGTGTATCTATAATACTTTGCCGTAATAAATATCACACCCGCTTCCGAATAAGGCCTAAACGGTTAAGATATTGTCCTAAAAATGATCAACTTCTAGGACAGCTGCCTGTTCTAAGCTTTTCTAAGCACTCAGTTGAAAGAATAATAATAAAAATTATTATTAGGTAATAAACTATCACATCTATATGTTTTAGGATAAATATAAAGACTTTTTAATTCACTCTTGAAAAAACATCTAAGATAGGATTTATCATTAGAATCTTTGCAACAGAAATTAAACAACCTATTGAATAAATTTAGAATTACATTCGTTGCTACATCTGTTATCTTGTGTAGTAAAAAATTATAAACCTCATCAAAAACAAGGTTATTGCATTACAAAAATTAGCGTATATAAACAAAAATATTCGCAGATCTAAACATAACAAAGTTAAACAGTCCACAACAATGGCCGTTAAGGTAAGATGTGTCTTAACTAACAATCATTAATAGTCACTTTTACATGTTAAAAAAAAAAAACTTTGAATATATTAAGAATCATGTTTCTTACAGATCGCTGTCATCCTATGCCTGTTTGGTCTCGTGCATGGCGGGAATCTTTCCGGTGGACTCGGTGTGGGTCAACCTGGCTTAGGACATGGTGCCAATCTAGGCCTCGGATACGGTACAAACGTAGGACATGGATTAGGCCTCGGATATGGTTCGACAAATAACTTGGCTCATGGAAATGGCTGGCAAGGTTATGGATCAGGATCTTATGGGTACGGTAGCTATGGATCGGGCTTTGGCGGACACGCCACCTCTACCGTATCTATCAAGAAATACTCAGGACCCGCTGTTCCCTATTCTACAGGATTTGGAGGACACAGAGCATATGGTGCAGGTTCCCAAGGTTACGGTTATAATGGTCTTGGTAGTTACAGCGGTGTTGCAGGTTACGCAAACACTGGTTTGGCTGGACCCGCCACCTCTACTGTGTCTATTAAGCAATACTCAGGACCCGCTGTACCCTATTCTACAGGATTTGGAGGACACGGAGCGTATGGCGCGGGTTCCCAAGGATACGGTTATAGTGGTCTTGGTGGTTACAGCGGTGCTGCAGGTTACGGAAACTCTGGTTTAGCTGGGTCCGCTATTTCTTCGGTTTCTATCAAGAAGTACTTAGGGCCTGATGTGCCGTACTCCTCAGGATTTGGTGGACAGGGAGCCTATGGCGCACATGGTCAAGGATACGGTGGCTACGGATACGGTGCTCGTAGTTATGGAAACAAATGGTAAACTAATAAACAAAAGTCAAGTAATAATTGATATATTGTAATCTGAAATGAATTAAATTAATTTTTGTACTGCCAGTTATTTTTGTGTTTATTTATACCTTTGTAGTAAAACAATTATTTGTAAAATTTAAAGTGAGATGGTTAATAAACATTACCCTTCCCATAAACAACAAAAAATTAAAGGGATTAATAACGCGTTGCTGCACATGTCTATTAGCTATTACTAATAATGTTTACGTTGTCAAAATTAACGGAAAACGGTTTGTTGTAAAACAACAAACACAAACATTCATTTGTAAATTTAAAGACGAGCTAATCGAACTTCGCAAATATAAACATAAACTTAATAGTTACATTACATCAAAATTAATAAGTAAATAACACTCAACCCGCCTGCAATTAATAATTAAGATCAAAGGATACATTGGTCATACACTATTAACTATTTATAGCGGAAATGATGTCTTATGAAGGGCGAAATTTACATACGTGCCGAATATTTACCGTGCGACTAACTCTGACCTACTAATGATTTTCTTATTATATAAATGTTCTGTTCAAGCTTCTCTAAAAATTGATAATAAGAGACATTTCAATTAGTGAAATATTTGTTTTATTTATCGAGAACAAACGAGCATTAGTTTAAGTCAGCGACAAAAATCGTTAGAATAATTAATTATACAAACTGAATTATAAGTCAAAATCAAAAAGGTGGTCGAGCAGCACCTGACGCGTAAGTAACTCGAGCACCCGCTCGACTTTACCCAAAGAAAACATCGGCATATAAAAGGAAAGCAGTATTATTATTATATAAATCTATAATCCGATAATAATGAGAATAATTTATCGATATTATACTATCGGAAGATCATTTTGCGATTTCGACCAGGATTTCCTTGTACTTTATGTTACTTCCATAAACTCTTAAGATAAATGAATCGCATTCTGTTCGGTACATTTTGGGCGGTGGGTCTCCTTGACATTGAAATGAGATCGCCCGCGGCAGTTCATGATTTGGTCTCAGTTGTTTCGATGCTGATACCTGTTTGTCAACGGTGATATAAAAGCATATGCAAGAGCTTCGAAAAATATTCCATCAGCGAAACTCACAACTGAAACATGTACACCAAGGTACTAATAGAAATTGTGACTTATTTATTCCTCTATGCATTATATTAGAAAATAATGCTGTTTCGAGATACATATAAAGAAATCATATACCTACTCCCGATCCACCTAATTGACTTAACGCTGTTGTTTTCAGGTCGTCATCTTCATGTGCGCGGCGGGCATCGCCTCCGCTGGCAACTTGCTCCATGCTCCAGTAGCGTACAGCGCAGCTCCCGCTGTATCCTCCGTTTCGTACTCGACCCACGCTGCACCGATCACATACGCCGCCGCACCCGCTGTCACAACATACGCCGCCTCTCCTCTCATCGCTAAGACCCTAGCCCCATCCGTCTCATACCAATCCATTTCCACCCACTCAGCCCCAGCTCTATACACTAAAACAATCGCAGCACCTGCTGTTGCCACTTACGCGGCTCCCGTTCTTTCAAAGACCATTACTCCGGCTGTGTCTTACTCGTCTGTAGCACACAGCCCCGTGTACGCTGCCAGCCCATTGGTAGCCAAAACTTACGCTGCACCTGTTATCGCTAAATCCTACTCTCCTGCCCTATCTTACTCCTCGGTGTCCTCTCACTCTGCTCCAGTCGCATACTCTGCTCCTTTGGTGACCAAGACGATTGCGACCCCAGCTGTTGCGACTTACGCTGCTCCTGCCTACTCCGCGTACTCTACGGTTCCCGCGGTAAAGACCGCCGTCACTTACTCTGCCGCGCCCGCCGTCTCCCACGTCACCTACACCGGTCTCGGCGCTAGCTACGGCTGGTAAACTACCAAAGCATATGTTACTTATTTATTGAACAAATCCGAAGATGTCAGCCTATGGTGAATATTGTTTTTACGTGATGTAATAAAAGTATTCATATAATGTTTTGTTTTTAACTTATCATCTCTTACAATTTCCTTCCCATCAACTGTACAAAAATCTTCAATGAAATTATCCAACACGATCTAACAAAGAACACTTCAAGTGCTGTAGTTGTTCCTAAACAGTGGTTCAAACAAGGTGGCCTTTTGATAAAGACGTGTTAAATTATTATTAATATTTCAATGCATGTTTAAGTTTCGTATAGAATATTGTTTCGTGTGCCTCGGGGTACGAGTAAAACATTTCATTGGAAAACATCAATACGATTTATTGTATTCGATTAGATATTCACAGATGGGCACAGAAGTATACTATTCTAGCAACATACGAGCAAGCGTGTATGAGTTTTAATTTTAACTTTTTAAGTTCACCAATATGGACTAATTGAAAACATAATTACTTTACAATAATGGGTCACGAAAGATAAAGTAATTAAGTTACAAATAAAACGTACGATGGAACTTATAATTAAGTTTTGTCCAATAAATTTTTATAACAAAAAAATATTTTAAATTGTGTCCAGTCGCACAGTTGTTAAGCGCGCGACATTTTCGTTTTTTCTGCAATAACTATAACAATTTTTACTTAACCAATATAACTATCAACTTTAACATTGTTTAGAAAGCATACTAAAACTCTTTGTGACTTGAATTAAAGGTTTTGTATTTGATAACGTTCCTGTTAAGAAGCAATAGGAAAGTCTTAACATCTATACTAATATACGAGTAAAACTTAAACATACGCTTCTTTGTTACGTAGGTTGTTGACAATAGTAGTATATTTTTAAATAATTATTTTTTTAATAAATATCCCCATACTTACGACATGCGTTAGGCTTTAAATATTATGCGTATAAATTTAGGGGTACTTTAATAAACTAATAAAAAAACGTCATACGCGATATGGACAAAAACTACAAGTTAATAACAGCAAAGAAGCAAGATTACCACGATAACGGTAATTTTTAGCCAATAGCAAAAGCCTTCATTGTCATTTTGAACATTTATCTTTTGAAATTTGCGATTGAAAGTTTAAAGGAATGTAACCAATAATTTTTTTTTTATAATCTCAGTCGGCATAGGAACGGCTAGATTTCATTAAAATGCATTCAAATATAATTATTATTTAATCAAATAAAGGATAAAATAGAAACTAATATTACTACCGAAAATCTTCCTATTCAATCAATAATTTCCAAATTTCAATACTAGCTTTCTACTTTCTAAGATTTTTTTTACTTATTTATAGCATAAGCTGGCAAACGAGCAAGCATTTGCTAAAGTCGCGAAGTGTCTGCCCATAGACGCCCGTATAGATTTTTATGTTATGTGAACCGATGACAAAACGTTAGGTAGTAAACCGTTGGAAACGAAACAAAGAAATTTTTGAACAATATTTTTTTATTTCATTAATAATTATAAACATTATTTACATTTTCATCATATTCACATCCGCGTATTAAATAAATCGCAGTAAAATTCCGTTTTCACCAGCCGTAGTTTACACCGAGACCAGTGTAAGTGACATGTGAGACCGCCGGTGCAGCAGAATAAGTCAATGCGGTCTTAACGGGAACAGAAGAATACGCAGAGTAGGCTGGAGCAGCATAGGACAAAGGTGCAGAGTGCGCAGCCACAGAAGAATAGGAGACAGGAGAGATAGTCTTAGTTACAACAGGGGCGTTGTAAGTAGAGATAGCTGGGGACGCGTAAGAGTAAGTAAGAGGAGTAGAGCGGGAAGCGATAGACTGGTAGGAGACTGATGGAGCGGAGTATGCTACCGTCTTAGCGATTGGTGCGGAGTATGAGACAGCTGGGCTGGCGTATGCGACTGGGGCTGCGTGTGACGTGTAAGACACGTGGGAAACTGATGGAGCCGCGCTGTAAGCCACGGGTGCGGCGTGTAGAAGGTTGCCGGCAGACGCGATGCCAGCAGCGCACAGGAGTACTAAAACCTAGAACCAAAGGCAAATATTAAGTCATACACTTTTTACGGATCTCATTATATTCTAGTAAAGTGAAATTTAAATTAAGTATATTTTGTTAATCGTACAGCCTAAAATAAACATTGATACAATAAAATGACTAGAAATAGCCTTATGATATAAGCAAGGAAGGCAGAAAACCCACTGACATAATATTAACATTTTTTTCTTTTTTGTTTATTTTTTGTGTCTTACTGTCTAATAACACTTTACTATACCTTGGAGTACATGTTGATGCTATGTGTTTCAATGATTGAATGTATACAAATTAACTTACCAGCACTTTTATACTCCATATCCAAACTGGTATCAAATCATCGAATCGCATTTTTTCCATTAGTGAGTGAAATTGTAAAATAGTCTTTATTCCGATGTAATAAGACTGCATGGGTCAGATAATTATCTCATTTCTCACATCACCTGTCGTCTGTCCAAATGTAACAATGTCACGGCGACCCCCCACTTCATGTAACACAATTATTAAATGTCAGAACATATCGTCATTAATGTTCCATACCGACAACTCAGTGTCAACATAACGAAATATTTAGTAGTAAACAAATAATTAACCCACCAGGGTTTTGCACGAGATTAATGTACAATCGGAGAATCTGGCGGCGGAAAAGGTCGCTCGAACATTTTGTTCGCTTTGAAACGACGGCGCGGAAAAATAACCAATAGGACGCAGCTTTTAAATATACGAGTATCTATAATTTGGTTGGTCAGGGATCCGTGGCTTACTGTTTTTTTTCTTATTATCCCGTGGTTTGCGCTATTTATTGGTACTTAATAGGTTTTGTAATTTGTGGCGGAGCTTCTCTTGTTGCAATAAGGCAATATTTCTGTAAGTAGAACACCGCGAACTTCAGTGACTGTACATATATGCGCCAACTTCTTAGTCTGTGACAGTGTATTGTTTATCCAACAACCATCATTATAATATGTTCTTTATAAAAAAACTATAACAACATATACCTAAGTTTTCTTAGCCAAACAACCCTCTTAGACAAAGTGACTTTCGATTAACGATATGCCCAATAGAATCGATAAAATGTGTAGGAATGAAAACGTGATTTACCGAATGTTAATTTCAGTTCCATACATTTTTGACTTTTCGATCAGCGATAGCGATAATCAAATGTTACTTTTGTCTAAGGGGGTTGAGCGTTTATTTACAGAAGCCATAAAAATCCATGCAAAAGTTTTCCATTCTGGTTTAGTCAGACAAACACGGATTTAGAACTTGTTTCATAACTATATCTTGTACATTTAAATATGTAAAATTGCAAGCATGAAACTTTTAATCCTATATATGGTAGCTATGAAAAAATGCTCTAAATACATTCATTTGTTATTATTACTTAATTACTATTAGATATAGTTAATAGCTAGAAACCTTAATGTCTACTTACAGAAGATTTTTATTTTACTTATGTTCTGTTTAATTAGTATATTCGCCTTCAGGTCCTGAATCTCTCTGTCCAAGTGTCCAAGAAATAATAAAATAAATAAATCCCTCTTGCTCTGAGGGAGCAAGGGATTTCCATTTGGTGAAATCTCATAATCTTATTAATCTGATACTTCTTATTAATTTCATAATCTTAATACAACACAAATTCTTCCTCATTTTGATTAATATTTCGACATTAAAATCACTAGGTTTCTCTGATAGTTGCAATTTCTACTTTAAAATTATTTCAGTTTCGATGTCAAGTGGTCATCCTCAGGTCTAATAATTCTAATAATAATATATTTAGAACATTAGCATTTTTAGAATCTTCTAAAATGAAATAATTTCTTATTAGTAATGGATCTCTGTAAATTTCTTTTGCTGTTAATGCATCGTAAAGACTGATTATTCTGACACCAACATGTAAGTTTAACAGCAAAACCACCAACGCATAAAGTCAGATGTCGTCTGCAGATTTTAAAATCTCGGGCCAAATTGAATACGACTAAACTTTTGGCCAAATCGCTTTTACGGTTCTCAATTTTACGTATATGTTTTCATAAAAAATATTTTAAAATGAAACAAGCCTCTACTCTGCATGTGTTTAATGTAGTAAAGATGACAATATAAATAATAAAATTACAACTCTTGTTGTATTTCTTTCTAAGGAACATTGAAATACACTTCTTTGAATATATTATTGCTTTCAATAAATAAAAAAATACAACATAATATTTAAATTGTTTATTTTAAAATTTGTTTCTTAACATTATGTACAAAAATAAAAACAATTTTTCAAAGTAGAAAACTTAAGTGCTAAATTTTCTACCAACCATAGCTCGCTCCCAAACCAGCGTAAGAGACGTGAGATACGGCAGGCGCAGCGGAGTATGTAACAGCGCCCTTGATGGCTGGTACAGCAGAATACGTGGAGTAGGTGGGCCCTGCAGCATAGCTCAGAGGAGCAGAATGACTTGCTACAGCGGAGTATGAGAGAGCGGGAGATAGAGTTTTAGCTACAACAGGAGCATGGTAAGTTGAGATCGCCGGCGACGCATAAGTTGAATAGGCAGGAGACGCGTAAGATAAAGGCGAGGCGTGTGATACAGTTTGATAAACCGCTGGACTTGAAGAGTAAGTAATTGGAGAAAGAGATTTAGCTACAACTGGTGCGGCGTAGGTAGCGACTGGAGAAGAGTGAGTGGAGTAAGATTGGTAAGAGACGGAGGGCGCAAGGGTTTTGGTAACCACGGGTGCGCTGTAGGTGGTCAAACCGGGGGCAGCGTATGCAGCTACCGGGCTGGAATGCGTCGAGTAAGACACGTGAGAAACGGCTGGTGCCGCGCTGTACGCCACGGGAGCAGCCGCATGGAGTATGTTGCCAGCGGAGGCGATGCCCGCAGCGCACATAAGTACTACTACCTGTAAAAAAAAACGAATAGGGTAATTAAACACATAGCAAATCTGTTTTAGCAGAATGTTTTGCATTGAATATGGAAAATATTAAGCATTTCTCTCTGTTTTTCATCAACATTCTTGGGATACAAAAATTTTGGATTTCCATACTTTTAATTTAGGATAACAGACACAAATATTACAGTCTTCCCTGGGTAATATCGAACTAAAAACCACGTAAATAATTTGCTGTGCAAGCTGGCTGTTAATAGAACTTCTGATCACATCGGAGACGGTGTCAATAAAATTAACTAAGGTGCTATTTAAAATATCGTAGAAGGATATCGTTGTAGGATAATAATACCTTGGTATACATGTTTGTTCGTGTTATGAGGACAGTATGAATATAAAAAGTTCCCGCATCCACTTTTATACCATCATGTACAAACTGGTACCGAATCTTCGAAGCGAATTTGTGCAATACCTCCTACGTAGAACAGATGTTGCAAAAAGGTAATTATGCTAAAGACATAAGAGCTATTATCCTATGCAAATTTGTGTTAGTCATACAGGTCGGGCCAAATGTAACAATGTCATGGTGAGACTACACCCAGATGCAATGCTAATTATTGCCAGAAGGTATGAACTGTTTCTTAAAAATTTTGTTTACTCATTGCTAAAACAAACTGTCATATATACGTCCTTTTGTCTTTTTGTTATGGAAAATATATTATATCTTAATAGCTTTCGCCTGCGACTTCGTCCACGCGGAATTTAAAAAAAAACACAAGTAAATAGCCTATGTGTTCTTCCAGATTATCCTCTACATTCATGCCAAATTTAATCAAGACCCGTTCAGCCGTTTAGGCTACAAACTCTAACAAACATCCATCCATCCATCCATCTAAACTTTCGCATTTAATTAGTAAGATTAGTTTATCCATGACTAAAGAAAAACTTTTTATTTTATTTAGATAACAATTTATCGGACCGATTTATCGGACGTTATGCTCTTATGGGTTAATATTAATGCTGATAACGGACATTGAAATAGTCCAATTACTTCGTCATTATTTTTAATTTAATTGTATGGTCAATTTGTAACTGTTGCTCAATTAAATGATATAATTTACTTATTCATGTTATTGTCAAACCTGACACAAGCTTATTTGAATTCAGTAAAAAGATTGATTCTATTCGTATTACTGAGACATAATAAGTTATTTAATTTATAAGCTTTCCTATCACTGTTTAGACAACCTTTCAACTAAAGTGCCTGATTTAATACTTATAAATAAGTGACATTAATGATTACACTGACACATATGCATAATATCGTATCGCAGACAAACTGGCGGCATATTGTTTCTTTAAAGCAATAGTTATATCATAACGCTTAGAATTCGACTGTATTCCGTTGACTTAAGGTCTGTTTGACCTTGCATCTGCTCACATGTCGACATTAAATGCTACATATCAAAACAATTAATAAATGTCAATTGAAAAAATCTTAATCGTAAAACCAATATGCCTGGGGCACTGACCTCTATTAAATGGATAGGCTATGAGGCGTGGTATTTTATGTTTATATTTGTACCTTGACGCTGTTGGTTGCGGTTGATAGCGGCGGTGGATTCGAACTAATAACAGAGATAGATTAAGCTATTATTATCATCAACAGACGCGTTTAAAATCGGAACGAAGAAAAACTGTCATATCCAAGCAATCGCCTATCCATTTTATATAGAGATCAGTTGCCTAGAAGCTTACTTGTTCGGTATACTGCTCGGCACTTTTATGGCACTGAAGGCTATTCAGACAGGAATTTGCCTGTCATGTTACAGTGGGTTTCCACCCAGTTATGCAACAACATATTATTGTCACCTCTTTCCTTCTTCCTTCTTCAATTGAGATAAAAATATGTTTTTACTGTTGTTTCGTTAGTCAAAGGTCACGATAACTTTATTGTTCCAAATGCATTCTGTCCATCAATTAAGTTTCAGTAACTTGTAAAGCTTATTTTTTATGTACTAGCTTTCGCCCGCGACTCCGTCCGCGTGGAATTAAAAAAAA
>LD700011.1:3949029-3974242 GCA_003118335.3 Papilio memnon | reverse complement strand
TCTCCTCCTCCGGCGATTTAGGGTAGGCAACGCATCTGCATTTGCGGATGTCTATGGGCAGCGGTCGCTACGCCATTTTGGCGGATTTAGGTGTCCGCTTGCTCGTTTGCCAACTTATTGTATAAAAAAAATCAGAGAACCATTAAATTAATAGTTTTAAAATTAGTATAACAGTATTTTTCTAACAAACTTTCGCTTTCAAAGGTTTAATATATTGCAAAGGTAACATGTGAAAAAGCCCCTTTTCAAAATTATAGCAATTTTTACGGATGCAACTTTGTTATTTTTATTTTTTTTAAACGGCTTTTATGAAATGCTTTTGTATGTATTCGAAAACTGATTGTAAGATGCGATATGTTTTCGTTAATATTTTTACCCTAACAGGACGATGTCTTTTTTGCTATAGCTACTGCAAGGATGTGAAGGTACTTATGTCGGTCTTCTTGATACATGATTAGGTACATACACATTGCATTTTCTGACGTTAAGACAATTAAATTTGTGACTTTTTATAAATTATTTTAAAATTTCAAAAACTGTAACGTTTACATGCTAGTCAATAGAAAATTAGTTTAAGCTAACGTGTGGTAAAACGTTTAAAATATTACTTCATAATAATTGTAAATATGTGCGCGGTATATTTTCGCGATATTAAGATTCATATTATTAATTTCTGTTTCGCGAACTGTGTTACTACATACAGTAATGAATAATTCTCATACGCATTAAAACCCCACACAAACAACTTTAAAAGCAAATCATAGTAATGAAAATACAAGTTATATTTCAGATAAATCAATTTATTATAATTTTTTCCTTAATAATAATTTAAGATAACAAAAACAATTTTTTCCTGTTAATTTGAAAAATTAACGATCGCTTTGGTAGTTTACCATCCGTGGTTGTAGGCGACCGGTGCAGCGGCGGTGTAGTACGACTTGACGGCGGTGTACGCAGGCGCAGCGCTGTACGCTGCCACGGGAGCAGCAATCGAGGAATAGGTAACAGATGGCGCGAAAGTCTTGGAAATCAATGGTGCACTAGCGTATGTGGCAACCGGGGCGGCGTACGCCTTAGTTACTAATGGAGCGGCGGCATACGCAACGGGAGCGGCCTGAGATGCGATAGATGTGTAAGAAACAGCGGGAGCTGGCGCTGCATAGGCAGCGAGGGCGGGAGCCGCAATGGCTTTAGTGACCAAAGGAGCAGCCGCATAAGAGGCCACTGGAGCGGCTTGGTAAGCAGAAATAGCGGGGGCTGCATATGAAACAGCAGGGGCGGCGTATGTCCGAGCAACAACTGGTGCGGCCGCGGCGTATGTGGAAGCTGCGTACGCTACTGGGGACGATTGTCTAGTGACCGTTTGGTAAGACACCGCCGAGCCGCCGGTATAGGTGGAGTAAGCGGGTGCGGCGTACGCCTTTGTGACTATAGGTGCAGCAGCCGCGTACGTGCTGGAAACGACGGGAGCGGCCGCGGCGTAAGTGGCGACGGGAGCGGAGAGAGTTTGATAAGAGACGGAGGGAGCGGCCGCGTAGGAAGCGTATGCTGGTGCGGCGGCGATCGTCTTTGTGAGGACGGGAGCCGCGGCGTAGGTAGCGACAGCCGGCGCAGCATACGATGCCAGCGCAGGTGCAGCGCTGTATGTAGCAAGCGACAGAGGAGCGCCTCCGTGCAGGAGGTTCCCGGCGGACGCGATGCCCGCCACGCACAGAAGCAACGCTACCTGAAAACGAGTAGAAAAAAAAATAAAAACTGTTCACTTTTTTAAACCACGTTCACTAATGATGAAATCCGTACCTTAGTGTACATGTTTAGTTTGTGTATTTTGATAACAGAGTGCCTGCTAGAGCAATTGCATTCACTTTTATACAACGCCAGAAAACTGGTATCGAATCCTCGAAGTTACCTGACGCAATGTACTGCAACAGATTGGTCCATTGCAAAATAGTGTTTATGATATTAATTGAGAGATTATTTTATCTAATCCGTCGTTTCTAGTCAGCAACTCCTGCATTTGCAACTGTAACAATGTCATGGTGGCACTCCACCCAGTTTATGCGGCTGAATTGATAAAATGTCAAGCTGCAATGGTCCACTTCTATACATGGATTGCGTAGTCGTATACTATCATACATTATGATTATAATTAATGCAACTAGAACCAAAGCATACATGTTTTAGCAATAAAGGCTAGACAGACTATATCAAAATATTATAAATAACCGCAGCTTTTCAATGTGTCCTTCTGAGAGATCTTTACTTTGTACGGGCGAGCTTAGTTGGTAGTAATCAGGTTGAGCAAATCCCGGATTCTCTACTAAAGTGAATATATTATAAATAATTTATTCATTTTAGATCAATTACAATAGTAGTTAAAAGCATCAAATGCTTGGTTAAAAGATTTGTGACATTTAGGACAAGATTCGAATATTGATTGGCACCTCCAATATTAGCGAATACAGAATGTTGTTCAGATCTTTTTATATGGGTTCATACTTTTATAAAAATGACATTCTGCATATTTGGTAGTTGGTGTGATATTAAACGAAAACTATAGGTAATTCTGATAACATATCCATTACATTTTGTATAACCGTATTTGAATAAATTAGTTTGATTTACTCGAACACGTTTGTTACAGATTTATTCGTAAGTTTTTGGAATTATTGCGTTTGTTACATAATTGCATCATTGCATTGCGAACGACATACCTTTATGAAAGGGCGCCGACTGCAGCCGCAGCCCGTAAACATATTGCAACTGAATCGTTTAAAAACAACTCACGAATTGAACGCATTTATATGAGGCCACATGTGCTAATTTCTTAGTTTAAAACTGTCTCAGACACACTCGAGACCTGTACGAACAATTATGGGTCACACGAAACTTGTTTATTTAAAAAATTAAATAAAGTAGAGCGGGATTTATAAAACGAGTATAGTTATTTGAATAAAAGTATTTATATAATAGTGCCATGACAATATATCAAAATGAACTTTTAGTAAAATATATGCCCGCGACTTCATCCACCTAGACTGAAGAGTGGATGGATGAATTGTTACTAAGTACATATATTAGTAAGTAGCTTATGTGTGTTTCCAGAATGGTCTGGACTAGACTATAGAGTCTACGCCTGTGCCAATTTCAACGAGATCAGTGAAGCCGTTCTGGAGATACATAGTAACAAACATCCATCCATCCATGCAATCTTTTGCATTTACAATATTAGTAAAGTTACATTCTTTTATTTATTTACTCATGTAAAAGTCAAATTCTTATTTTATAAAACTAAAGGAAGAAGTCTTGTTTAGAATTCATTATCTGGTTTCATAAATCCCTGAATTTATAATATTGAAAGCAATTTTAAGATCATTTGTGTAATTGCGAAGTACTTCTTGATCTACAACAAAGGCACGATTGTAGGGATCGGAAGGGATAGGCCCCGAGCGACGGAATCAGGCCGCGACAGATGCTACCCATGTCAAATAATTGCTCAATTCATAAAGCAAATGACTAGGCCAATTAAAGTGATGGTAGTGCGGAAATTGGCTCCTACATTTCTCTATTGAACGCTTATTTGTAACGCCCCTAAATTTAATTATTGTTAAAAAAGCTTCAGTATTATTTTAAAACATAAAAACGATTTTGAAAAACATCACATCTTAGTAATTTACATACATCACCAGCTCACTATACGTCCCCCACTCAGTGCCTACCCTAAATAGGGTGGGGGGTCTTAGTCAATCACACTGGCCCACTGCGGCATGCACATCATCTTTAAATTTCTTCTTCGATATGTGCAGGTTGCATCACGATGTTTTTCTTTACCGTAAGAATGTCTGGTAAAATGAAATTCGAAAATCATATTGGTACATGGCGGGATTTGAACCCAGGACCATAGTATACACGTCATGTGGTTACACCCCTGAGCCACCAACGCTCCAAAAATACTCAAAATACGCTAAAAATACTCAAGCTCGTCAGATTAAAAAAAAAATAGCTAGTAGTTTTAAATCTAAAAATACTAGCTAATTTTTTCAAACTTTTGCATTAACTTTCTAATACAAGTATTTTTATAGTTTTAGTAACTACCGTGATACAAACAAGAAAAACGCACAAATAAAAGACGATAAGTTATAATTATTTTGTTTTATTTTTCATTGTCTATTTTCAATTTAAACAATCAGTCTATTTACAGATTAGAGCAATGGATTCAGTTTACCAACCGTAGTTAGCACCGTGAGCGTTGTAGGCGACGTGGGAGAGGGCGGGACCGGCAGAGTACGCGATGGAGGAACGGAGCACCGGGGCGGCCGCGGCATAGGTGGAGTACGCGGGGCCGGCGGCATAGGTGGAGTACGCGGGGCCGGCGGCGTAAGCAGAGTACGCGGGGCCGGCAGCATAGGTGGAGTACGCGGGAGCGGCGTAAGCAGAGATGGCTGGAGCGTAGGCCCTAGCGACGACGGGGGTGGAGTGCGCGGTCTGGGTGCTGTAGGAGGAGTACGAGGTGGCGGCGGGCGCGGCGATGGTGCGGGTGGCGTAAGCTGCTACGGCGGGCGCGGCGTAGGCGCGAGCGGCGTACGAGGCGACAGCCGGGGCAGCAATGGTGCGAGCGGCGTAGGTGGCCACAGCTGGAGCGGCGATGGTGCGAGCGGCGTAGGTCGCTACGGCGGGGGCAGCGATGGTGCGAGCCGCATAGGTCGCTACGGCGGGGGCCGCGGCGTAAGTGGCGATGGGAGCTCCGTGGGAGGTCTGAGTGGAGTATGAAGACACGGAGGAGACGGCAGGAGTGATGGTCCTGCTCACAACGGGAGCCGCGTAGGAGGTGGTGATAGCGGGGCCAGCGGCGATCGCAGGGGCGGCGGCATAAGTCGCGATGGGAGCGCCGTGCGAGGTTTGAGTGGAGTAAGAAGACACGGAGGAGACAGCAGGGGAGATAGTTCTGCTCACGACAGGAGCCGCGTATGAAGTGGCGATAGCGGGAGCAGCCGCATACGAAGTGGCAATGGCGGGCGCAGCAGCGATGGCAGGGGCGGCGGCGTAAGTCGCGATGGGAGCACCGTGCGAGGTTTGAGTGGAGTAGGAGGAGACAGACGACACAGCAGGAGTGATGGTCCTGCTCACCACAGGAGCCGCGTACGAGGTGGCGATAGCCGGGGCGGCAGCGTAGGTGGCGATAGCTGGGGCGGCGGCGTAGGTGGCGATGGGCGCGGCATGCGCCGTCTGGGTGGAGTACGAAGACACGGAAGATATGGCGGGGGCAGCAATCGCGTGGCTGCTATACGCCGCTGGAGCGACTCCCAAAAGTCCGCTAGCGCGAACCGCGCTTATAGCGCACAGAGCGACGACAATCTACAAAAATTAAAAATAGTTAATTTATTACACTAACGGCCGAACTCTGAAACGAATCTCAAACACTTTAAGTAGGTAAGCGACGCTTACAATCTGTTAGACGTCATAATATTAATGGAATTTGGAGCTTATATTTTAAGACGCAACATATTTAAATGGCGTCTTAACTGTAACATTTTTTTTTCATAAAACCCAAAAGATTTTGATTTAGTGACACTTTTTGTAATTTTGTATCGTCCACGTTCTTTTAGTTAACAATCAATGAAGTGCATGTCATAAACTCATTTAATCACTTAAACACACCTTAGCGAACATGTTGATGCTGTTTGATGGTGGCAACTGAATAATTTAGCAAGGCGTGCTCCGGTTTTTATACTGCTCCACTATGTCCATTTCACTTTCATTGTCAACGAACCTACATTTTACGAAGAGGGTCAAAACAAGAGCGAAAAGGTCTCATTTATAATGAAATATTATTATAAATGTTATTCAAATTTGCTTTTCTTTCGTGACAAAATTAAAGAATATAAAGTTTGTTTGTTTGATTGTAAAGAACTTTTACTGTTAGAAAGGTAATTTATCTGTGAGTAACATAGGCTATATTTATTCATTTCTTTTTTATTATTTTCAAATTTCACGCGGACGGAGTCGCGGGCAAAAGCAAGTATAAAATATAAAACTAAGTTTCAACTAATATGCGAGTAAGCGTGGTTGATTAACTATCCAATATCAATCTAATCAGATACGAAGTAACATTTTAACATACTTATATACTCGATAACTTCACTATCAAAGATATAGTTAGCATATTAACTATATTTCTTTAAAAAATTATGCCCAGGTCTAATACAAACGGACAGGGAAACATACCTTTACATACATAGATCAAAATATCTTGGTTACCAAGTGAATCCGAACTAAAATAAGTTTATGAACCTGTTAAAACCTTCTTTCAATGCTCACGATGGTTTTAATAATTCAAGTGTTCAAAAAAAAAAATTCAAAAGATGATTTTTCTACGTATTTAAAGTCAATCGTGTATTCTGCAATGAGGTCCAAATGCTGAATCGTACATCAT
Organism: Papilio memnon; assembly: GCA_003118335.3. Classification (NCBI taxonomy): domain Eukaryota; kingdom Metazoa; phylum Arthropoda; class Insecta; order Lepidoptera; family Papilionidae; genus Papilio; species Papilio memnon. The sequence goes on along the minus strand of LD700011.1, from coordinate 3,967,809 downwards.
GTTACAAGACTGCATTATTAGTCGATCGATTGGAAGATAGGATAACAAAATTCATAAAAAACAATGAGAAAAGATACAGTGATACCACTGTATCTCATTTTCGTACGAACGTAAAAGTCCTGTACTGTCAATAAAAGGTTTACCTTGATTAATTATAATTAAGGAATTGCGCAAAATATCATACGCTCACTTTGTGCCAATTGGACGACATTAAAATGTTTAATGTTACATAAAGATTATATTTTAGAGTGTACTTTTAAAAACATAAGATTTTTGAAACGTTTATTAAATTATTAACAGTGGTGGAGGTTTTGAATATGGTCTGAATAGGCTAGCTCGTCCGGTGCAATACCGCGACCACACAGAAGACAAGCGTGAAGTGGAAGTAAAACAACGTTTTGTTTAAATTAGGCCTAATTTAAGTCCTTTTGTCCTTTTCACCTTTTTGGTACAAGGAAAGGATGGGAAGGGTAATTGGATTTGGTGGAGGCTGGGATGCATAGGTAGGGAAAATCTTCTTTATCTGCGGGACACACATCTCTATTGATTAAAGGTAGGCAACGAATCTGTATAGGCGGTCGCTTCGCTATTTTGGCGAATTTTGTGTCAGCTTATTCGTAAGTTATCTCAAACTGTAAAATAGTTATTAAAACACATTATTTTGTAGAAAATTAAATCAAATATAACGGTATTCAAATAAAAATTATTTTATTGCTAAAATCTTTTTTACTGAAATCGCTACAAAAATCTGTATCGCTTGTTTATTAACGAAGTAACATTACACAGCATAACCACAATTTATTTTTACTGTTTTCCATCTCTTTGTGATATTCCACTGTCGATGCTTGACGCTTGTATAAACAAATATCTCTGTTTTCTCAAGGAGAATGAAAGGGGTAACTACAAGAGCTTCGATCAAGGAAACCCACAGTTATATTTACAAAGTTACAGTACATCTTAACCATAGTCCCTGATATCCATACCCTGAACAATTAGGCTATTGAGGCTTAAAACATATTTAGATTACAAAAGTTTATTTGTGACATAAAGAACAAAGCAACGGATTGCATACAACTTTAATGACTGTACATTTATTTTTATTTTTTATTTTTATAATAAAAGGGGGCAAACGAGGGGCGTGAATACCGAGGTGGTCAACGACGCCCATGGACATACGTAACACCAGAGGAACTACAGATGCGTTGCCGGCCTTTGAGGAAGTGATAGGCTCGCTTCTTGAAGCATTATACTATATTGTATTACATTATATAATATTATTACTGGCTTTCGCCCGCGACTCCGTTCGCGTGAAATTTAAAAAAAAAACAAAAGTGAGTAGCCTATGTGTTCTTCCAGACTATCTTCTACATCTATACCAAATTTCATCGATATTCGTTCAGCCGTTTAGGCTACAAACTCTAACAAACATCCATCCATCTAAACTTTCGCATTTATAATATACTAGCTTTCGCCCACGACTCTGTCCGCGTGGAGTTAAAAAAAAAACGAAAGTGAGTAGCCTATGTGTTATTCCAGGCTATCCTCTACATCTATACTAAATTTCATCGAAATTCGTTCAGCCGTTTAGGCTACAAACTCTAACAAACATCCATCCATCCATCTAAACTTTCGCATTTATAATATTTATAATTATAAAGTATGAAGTATGATTGGTGATCGAAGTTTTCTATACTCATCATCACAGCTCACTAAACGTCCCCACCGAGGGGCTCGGAGCCTACCCTAAAGTTAGGGTGACTAGGCCATAGTCAACCACGCTGCTATCTATACTAATATTATAAAAAGGAAAGATTTGCATGTTTGTATATATGTATGTATTGAAATAACTCAATAACTCCTGGGCCAATTTCAAAAATTCTTTCACCATTAGAAAGCTATCCACGCTGAGTAACATAGTACATAACATAACATATTTAAATTTCACGTGGAAGAAGTCGCGAACTACAGCTTGTATGTTATAATATTGATACATACAATTTTAATGTTATGCGACGAGACGATGAGGACATAAACCAGGAAGTGTTAGGAATGAATGTGGATGGCTACAAAGGAAGAGGAAGACCGAAGAAAGTATGGATGATTGCGTGAAAGAGGATATGCTTAAGAAGGGAGTGGATTCAGATATGACGGCTGATAGAAATGTATGTAAGAGTAGCACATACTATGCCGGCCCTCCGTAAGGGATAAGGGCAAATTGATGATGACAATTTTAATGAATAATAAATATTTATTAAGTCTGAAACTTCGATTTTTTTAATATACTACTTATCTAGTGTAATAAATGTTTAATAAACATGTAGATTCCCTTCTCAGTTTTTTATTGTAATGTTTGGTTCTTTAGCTAGTAAGTTAGCCGACCACTCAACTAGGACATTGCATGTAACTACATTATATTATATCTAATCTGACTCCAATTACACCTGTCTACAGCAGCAAACAAAAGGCACTCAGTTTGCATGTTCTTTATAGCTTTTTTTATTTTTAGGCAGTTTTGTAATTGACACATTTGAACATTCATTTTTGAGAAATAACCTGCGAAGAACTAATGAAAAAAAAGGAATGTAATGAAAATAATATATTTAATATGGCATTTCATATATTTTGTTTTTTTTTCTATTTACAGATTAGAGTAATGGATTCAGTTTACCAACCGTAGTTAGCACCGTGAGCGTTGTAGGCGACGTGGGAGAGGGCGGGACCGGCAGAGTACGCGATGGAGGAACGGAGCACCGGGGCGGCCGCGGCGTAGGTGGAGTACGCGGGGCCGGCAGCGTAAGCCGAGTACGCGGGGCCGGCAGCATAGGTGGAGTACGCGGGAGCGGCGTAAGCAGAGATGGCTGGGGCGTAGGCCCTAGCGAGGACGGGGGCGGAGTGCGCGGTCTGGGTGCTGTAGGAGGAGTACGAGGTGGCGGCGGGCGCGGCGATGGTGCGGGTGGCGTAAGCTGCTACGGCGGGCGCGGCGTAGGCGCGGGCGGCGTACGTGGCGACAGCCGGGGCAGCAATGGTACGAGCGGCGTAGGTGGCCACAGCTGGAGCGGCGATGGTGCGAGCGGCGTAGGTAGCTACGGCGGGGGCGGCGATGGTGCGAGCAGCATAGGTCGCTACGGCGGGGGCTGCGGCGTAGGTGGCGATGGGTGCTCCGTGGGAGGTCTGAGTGGAGTATGAAGACACGGAGGAGACAGCAGGAGTGATGGTCCTGCTCACGACGGGAGCCGCGTAGGAGGTGGCGATAGCGGGAGCAGCCGCGTAAGAGGTGGCAATGGCGGGGGCGGCGGCGATCGCAGGGGCGGCGGCATAAGTCGCGATGGGAGCGCCGTGCGAGGTTTGAGTGGAGTAAGAAGACACGGAGGAGACAGCAGGGGTGATGGTCCTGCTCACGACGGGAGCCGCGTACGAGGTGGCGATAGCCGGGGCAGCAGCGTAGGTGGCGATGGCCGGGGCAGCGGCGTAGGCGGCGATGGGCGCGGCGTGCGCGGTCTGGGTGGAGTACGAGGATACGGAAGAGATGGCGGGCGTAATGGTCTTGGTGACCACGGCGGGTGCAGCAATCGCGTGGCTGCTATACACCGCGGGGGCAACTCCCAACAGTCCGCTAGCGCGAACCGCGCTTATAGCGCACATAGCGACAATGACCTGGAAATTAAATAGTTATTTGTTAAAAATTTCGCCTATTAACTCTGATTCAATCCAAAACTTTGATATATTTCATATTTTTAATCACGTAAGGAACATAATTCACTTAACACACCTTAGCGAACATGTTGGTGATGTTTGATGGTGGCAACTGAATAATTTGCAAACGTGTGCTCCGGTTTTTATACGTCTGCAGACCACGACGTCCGCTTCACTTTCATTGCCAAGGCGAGCGAGCTTTGCCCACAAAGCATACGTTCGTGAGTCAGTGATAGCCTTTCGATTTCATATTGTTCCGTTTGTTAGTACGAAGAGTTAGTGTCGAGCGCACGGACCTTGAGATTGTCCGGTTAAAGACTTATTTCTTTGCCATTAAAGTCAATAGGGCGGTTAAAATGTCAGTGCTGTTATTCAACAAGTAAAAGTGGAGTGCTTAATATAGCCTAGGTAATAAAGCACAATGCTAATTACAATCTATTTTTTTTGTTAGAAATAATATGATGTAACTTAGTAGTAACAAAAATAACCATATGATAATCCAAATAAATAAAACCGTTAGGATATAATCGTCAACCATTAATTGTTAGGTTAGTCAGTTTAAAAAAACGTACATTATTTCTAGGCATTTACCCATTGATGAACAGCACGTGACGGTACGGTTCATGTACGATGAACCCTTAACATTAAGCAACTTGAACTGTAATTAATCCTAACCTTCAGATATTTAGACAAATGTCGTTATTGTGAACTGGACATTTTAAATGTCAAACTGGTATGAATTATTTTAACTGTGATTTCGACTATAATTCGAGGCTCTACCGGTTTGACGCACGTCCGTCAGAATATGAAAAAGGAAATGTTTTTAACAACAAGTACAACAAGTTTTCATACTTAAAGCATTAAGTTCCGCACTAACAAAATTACACGACATAGATTATGGGTGCAGGGTATGAATCAAAACACAACATGATAAAATTAAGGTAGCATCTTAGCAACTCTTCTGTTATGGTACTTATTATCCATCATCAACTCCTTACGTTCCCACTGAGGGGCTCAGAACCTAACTTGAGTAACAGATGATAAAGGTCTTAGTCAACTACGTAAATATTAAAGGTTGGTTGACTATACTCATATCTTTGAACTTCTTCGTCGATTTGAGCAGATTGCATCATGATGTTTTCCTTTATCGCATGATCGGATAAATGCACATATGAAATTCGACAATCTAAACACATTGACGCATGGCGGGGATGAACCTGGACATATAGAACATAGCCCGGTCTTATCAAACACTTAACAACTGCGCCATCGACGCTCTTGGTACTGCCTACCTCCATAAAGCTATATTAACTCAGTTGAGAGATAATATCTAATGGGATATTTCTGATTTATCAAAATTTTTACGACTACATAAGCAAATAGAGAATTGTTATTTAACCGTAACTATAGGTAACTTGTTACCTATTTACCTCTCTTTACCTAATTACCTTCTAACAAATTTTTTGATGTATTATGTCGTGTTATGTTGCAAATTTGTGTAATTTTAATGTCATTTACGTTAGTAAGTCGCTATTACAAGGATAAAAAAATTACAAAACGCAACTGGTCGATTGAAGGACACTGAAAGCTGTTACAATATTTCCTTTAAATGATTACTTTATTCGTTTTTGCAACAGGTGTGAAGGCGAACTAATTAAGCGTGAGAAAAAGGCCTCGTGTATTACGTATTTACTTGTTTTAATATACAACTGAACACGAGTCTTAACTTATCTGTCAGAGATGTTTAAAAATCACGATATAAACTTGTCAAACTGATAGGGTAATGTTTTTCTAGATTTTGCAGAAAAAACAAACTACGCATCCTTAATCTTGTTAAAAGTAGGTAATCACAGAAAGGCTACATCCTGGCGCGGGCTCCAGTGAAAAGCTGGAGGCAGCATGAGCTGAGTACAGACATCATCATCTCCATCATCTCCTCCTCCTTATCCTACTCTCGTAGGGTCGGCGCACCGGGTTTTCGTCCTCCAAATAACTGTGTCATCCGTCATCTCAGTCATCACTCCCTTCTTGATCATGTCACCTTTCACGCAATCCATCCATCTCTTTCTAGGTCTAGTAGAGACATATCGCATCTTATAATACTACCTTCATCTTATATTTGTACGGTTTGTTGCGGATAAACTGAAAAACAACTTGAATGATTTTAAAAAAATATTGTCGAATTAAAAACATTCCATTAGCGAGTAAAGTAGTATCTATTTTTATTCCATCTTATTAATAATTGCTCAAGCTTGTAAACGCAAAAAGAGGGCGAAGAGCTAATATAATATAAAATATCGTATAACGGGTAAATAATTGTGGAGACCGTGCAAAATTACTCACTCCATAAGGCCGTGTAGTTTCGCAAGGCTGGGTTTAGAACAATGTTTCTAAATTGAATATTTTACGCCTACGCATAAACACGATTCCTGGTCAACGTCGACTAAAGAAAATAATGATTCATAACAAAAAACAATGCCCTAAATGTGTAAATATGGCATGTTAAAAGTTTTAAAACGATTTATTTTTACCTAAATAATTTTGCCTTCAAACCTTAACGGACAATTTGCGAATTTTGTAATTCAAATAGAACATTAAATCAGAACTTGTGGTACAAAACTTCTTAAAGTGGTGACATGGTGCCCAAAAACATACAAGTACACTATTATGCTTTTATGTGGTAAAGGCGATCACCATGACATATTTGTACAAACATAGAAACTTCTAAGATCGTGACTTGCATACAATATTTACACACAAATCTTCAAAATCATGTCAAGTTCATCATATGCTCAAATATGAACAACAAAGACTACAATAAAAGAAATGCATAGAATACGGTACGTGTAAACTTTATTCTTGTCATATCATCCTTCATGGCTTTCGAATTCACCTGATACAACAAAAGTAACGGTGGCCTTAACATATGTTAATGAGATAATTTCTTTAATAGAGAATTGTGTACAATGTACATGATTGACAGCTCCAAGAAATTCCCTACGGAATATAAAAGTATATCTCAGAAAGTTAAAAAAAAACATCCGCATTTTGGATAATTGTTTTTTTTTATACGAAAATGTGACAAACGAGCAAGCGGCCACCTAAATCGACGGAGGAGGAGACGCACATAAAGAGGATATTTCCCCTTCCTATGCATCTACTCCACCGTCAAATCCACTTTCCCATCCAATCCTTTCCTTATGAGAAAAGTATGGAATAGGAAAGGGACTAAAATTGGGCCTCCGGCATCACACTCGTCAGACGAAACGCGGAATTGCTTCCACTTCACGCCTGTCTTCTGTGTGGTCGTGGTATTGCACCGGGCGAGCCGACCCATTCGTGCTAAGATGTTAAAGCGGGCTCTACCACTGTTAAAAAGAATATCAGATTGTAATAAGATTATCAGAAACCAAAGGATCGATTAACCTCTAACCTCTAAATAATACATCACGTTTTTTCAATTGCTGTTGCGATCCTTAGAACAGTTGAATTTAAAGTATTAACATTCAGATAAGCAAAAAATTCAGTTCCCCAGTAAGAATTCATAAGCATTATTTGTTTAAGTATTATATCAACACCTAACTAATTAATTAGTCTATTCTGTGTCAGTACAATAATTTGAATTGTTTTAAAACATATGAAGTGATGTAGAGCGTGCCGGTGGTATTTCAAAAGTAAATTCCAGGTCAGAATACTTTGTTACACTAACTCTGCTTCATGTAAATTAATAGAAAGGTCGTATGAGTAATCAAGATCAAGAGTATTATTGTAATAAAAGTCGAGTTCTGGAGAAACATGATCGCAGATGTGGACCAAGGAATATTTCCTGCTAATAAGGTTTTAGTAGATTTAAAATCAGTGAAGTTAGTTGGTTTGGGGTCTCAAAGACTACTATCCTATTTTAGTTTAGGACAATTAAACCGTCTTTGTCAATCATTACATTGGCCAGCAGTGTTCCGACGGTTGCTAGAATAGCAACTACGTACAAGATGCTCACAACTCAGGGCAGACTTTCAACAATATGAACTAACGAACTGGTAAACTATGAGGATGGTGATGACAGCACGGGACATGCCAACATCCAGTAGTGTTCAAATACCTTGGCGGATCTAAACTTCATGGGAGTCGTTGCGCTAAACATAATTTTAGGTGTAGCAGGACATAACGGGATGCGGGGGCGGTCTAGGTTTTATCGGAAACGTGTATAAAATCATGATTAATAAAATCCTTATAAATCGTTTATTCGTGTAAACACAAATTATTACAAGTAACGAATTTAAAACTGGTTTTGAACGTTACAGCGCTTAACGCAAACTCGTTTTTTAGGTTCGATTTTTATTATCTCTGATATTAAACCCAATTACTTATATTCGTTAGGACTTTTACGATATTGGGTTCAATTTAGTCATACTATTCAACAGGCGGTTGATATTTTCGGATGTTTTTTGTTCTCTTTTTACAAAAATAAACGCCAGCTATAATGTCATGTCTATAGAAATATAATATACACCTCATTTTCTTTTCCCTCTGTTTCCCTTTTTCTTTTGTCTTACTTTTCCATCTCTTACTCCTTCACAAAGCATAGAAATATCATATTTTTTATTAAAAGTATTTTTATTGTGTTAATTTTAAAATAAAAAGGTAAGAGTATGATATGCATATTCAACCATAACATCTCTAACTATTATACGGAGCCCATTTGTAAACGAAGATAATGTTTCAAAGATACTGGAACCGGTCAGTTTAAAATAACAGCTGTCGAATAATCTGAAACAAATACAATCTTAGCTTTAAATTACAAAATTAAAGTACTAAGTACTCACTTACCTTCAGTCAACAACTTTCCTTTATAAAGTAACCGAGAATTATGATGTAAGTTGATACTTACAATACATTTTACGTTGAACTTTTACGGTTATTCGGTTTCGATTACAGACGTAGAAGCTAGCGGCAGATTTGCAAGAGGCACAATTGCATTATACGCCCTGGCTCGTTAGATGCAGTAATGTAGATTCAGGTAGCCCGGAAAGCCCATGATACAAACTCTAAGCAAGCATCAGATGTTTCCTATGTTCTGTTGCTGCGATAAACGGCAATATTCTCGCAATTGAAAACTTATACAAAAGCCTTTAGACAAGAAAGCTCATGCAATTGCATATTGTATAGTTACTCAAGTATAATATTAGATAATCATATCTATATTAATTACTAGCTTTCGCCCACGACTCCGTCCCCGTGGAATTAAGAAAAAAACAAAAGTGAGTAGCCTATGTGTTCTTCCAGAGTATCCTCTCCAACTATGCCAAATTTCATCGAGATCCGTTCAGTCGTTTAGGCTACAAACTCCAACAAACATCCATCCATCCATCCATCCAAACTTTCGCATTTATAATATTGGTTAATTAAATAATCGAATTGCAAAATTTCAAAGTAGACAATGCTGTAAATTCATAATAACCATCTGGATATTAATTGACTGGCGATGATAATAACAACGACCCTGCAAAATTTTTATACGAATTATCATAAAAGACATCTTTGCAACCAACTTTTCTTCTATAGTTATCCTTTTAATTTATAGATCGCCAGGAGTAATATGCGACCCTCAAATTCCCCTTAAAGTAAAGGGGAAAATTTACAAGGCCGTCGTAAGACCTGTATATTAGAGGAAGTTTGAGAGTAGCCCCAGTGGTAGAGAAGGTAAGGAGTAAAAGGTTAGCTTGGTATGGGCATGTTATGAGGAGAACGTTAGTTATGAGTGGAAGGGTACACCGGTAGAGGTAGACCTAGAAAGAGATGGATGGATTGCGTGAAAGGTGACATGATCATAAAGAGAGTGATGACTGAGATGACGTATGATAGAGTTATGTGGAGGACAAAAACCTGTTGCGCCGACCCTACGGGAGTAGGATAAGGAGGAAGATGATGATGATCGCCAAGACTTACATTAAAAAACTAATGAAAATATATCTACAGGTATCTGATGATTAGTCAAATATTCGATAGGTAACACTAATCTAAACTAAATTTTCAAAGGAAAAAAAGATAAATTGTAATTTGCTAGCACGGTCATTTAACTCCGACAACCATAAACAGCTGCAGTAGTAGTTTTTTTTTAAATTCCTAAACAAAATTTTGCTAATAAGTAAAAATAGGCGCGGAATTAAGACTATTAAATTGGTTTACTTAGCAGAGCCACCTACTACAGATTACTGAAATCAATGTTTTCTACAACTTTCACAGCGCTTCTTTCTTCTCAATCATTCATTATGATTTAACCCTTAAATGCATGGTTTTTTTAGCGCCCTGGAAAGTATTCAGGTACATATAACATATAAAATAATGAAATAGGTATTTATTATTAAAAAACATGAAAAAAACACTCATTATATTTATTATCTATGGACGTCAGTGTGCGTTCGGAAACACATACCACACGACTTCAATAAAATAACGTAAAACGTGGTACGTATTATATGTATTTGGCAACAAGATGCATTTAAGGGTTAAAATGGTTCAAGATTTATTAAGCAAGGTTTCCTTTGTAAATGCTTGTCCTTTCACTTTTCTATTTTAAACGAAAAATCGATGACGTTTCATGATTTTTTTTCAATCTATCATTACCAAAATAAAACTTAAATTATCAATACAAAAAATATAGCCTATGTTACTCAGGGATAACATAGCTTTTTAAAGGTGAATTTTTGAAACCGGCCCAGCAGTTTTTGAGTTATTTCAATACATACAAAAATACAAATCTTTCCTCTTTATAACATTAGTAAAGTATAGATGAAACAAAAATAGATACTTACGGTTCACCGGCGCTGTTACAGGTTCGAAGAAATTGGGTTTGTTGGAAAAAATATACATAGCACATCGATATTTTATTTGTCTTCAAATTGACTCTACCGTTAATTCTACACATCAATATTGTATCAGAAAATTGTGTAAAGTGAAAAGTTTTAGGATTTAAATAAACACCCTGTGTACATTCAACATAAAATGGAATAAGAAGAGAAAAGGGAATTACATTGTACCCGCAAAGTAATACTGAGGATCACAACTAAGTTGAATACCTCCTTTTACCTACCAACGTCACATACGTGGTTGCAATTCTGCAAAACATATCTGTAGACAATTTAATAAACAAATATCCTAACTAAATGAGCGTTGAAACCCTTTCGATACAACTTAAATGACTAATTTCTTAGAATAACGATTTTTTTTTACGAAAATAAAACCATATATACAAGGAAATTCAAATGGTAAAATATAACACATCTTTAGTAAGTAATTTAAGACTTATAATGGCTACTAAGTGACGAAAATCTATCGTTATTATTGAAACGTTTACACATAAAGCACTAACTACTTAAGCCATTTATCACATCGATCCTTACTAACAGAGTGCAAGAACATCTAAATGAAGATATGTCTTGATTGATATAAATACACCCATAATAAGATATGAAGACGCCACAAATGCGGCAGTTGAAAGGGTTTTTATCGGTCTGTTATCGGTAATTAAATGTTACAAAGCGAAATTATTTTAAACATGCTTGATACAGAAAGCGTACTCATTACACTTAGGTGTATTTTTTGGTTTTAGTGTATTTAAAGAAAATATTAAAAAAACGTAACAATTGACGCAAGCGATAGTTTTGATGGCACTTAATAAATTATTCTATGTTAAATTTAAAGTTGTTCAGAGATATAAATAATCTGAAACTTTGTAATTAAAAAATACGCTGCTTCAAATCCTGGAATTGTTTAATTGACTTTTTATATAGAATTAAGATATGTGAAATTTAGAAACAAATTATAATTGATCATGTTATTACTAATTCCTTATTTGAATAAAATGAAAAATAATCGATTACAATCGTTTAAAAACTCGTTTTTTTTTAATCAACGGGATAATGTGGTTTTTTTTTCATATTATTTATCTTTAATTTAATTTTACCTTGTGTCTAAAGCTCCCAAACCTTACAAAAGATTTATGTCAATGTATAAATTTGTCAAAACCTTTATACATTTGCGACAGGAGCTTGAAATTGTAGTTTTAGGCGGACTTTAAAGAGAAAAACAAAATTTGCGTTATCCATTAGTATCTTCCTTAAATATGAAGAAAATATTAAAAAAATATTCATATTCTCAAATATACATTACGTATATTAATGTTGAAAGAACCTTATTTAGTTGATTGTTAAATATTAGATTTTTTTTATAATTTTTTAAAATCAGCCATTGACCACGATCACACCCATAGTTAAGTGGTAACGTGGTCGAAGGAATTATTACAGGAGAATTTATTTACAGAGGCGGGTTTTTCAATATCACTGGTCTGCAACAAAATCCCCCTTTAGAAATATGGAGATTTGAGTACCCTGAACCTATTTCTGTTACTAGATTTTTTGACACGTCTAGGTTTTTTTTGTTAAAAAAAATCATGATTAGCACTCTTTTTTTTGTTATTTCTGATCATGTTTTATTCCAAACGTTATGAAATAGTCTATACATGTATAATGGTTTTAGTATTCAAGTTACGGCTAACATAGATTTTTTACCGAATCACATGAGGTTTTTGTTATTTATGCATTATTATCTGTGCAATTTACTAAGCATTCATTCATTAAAATGGCCTTGTTTTTAGTATTTACTGTCTATGGTAATCATGATTAATATATTATAGATTCTACGTGCAGTTTTGTCTCCATGTTGTATTTCAATTTTAGAGCAACGAATCTAAAGCCGTTAAGCATCAAAACTTAAAGGAGTGATTTTTTTGCAGATCAGGGTATTGGGTATTTATCAAAAAGGTCTATTAACCTTCAAGTAAGGATGACGAAAGATTAATTACGTAAATGTCTTAATTTGACAATTTTGAAACGCAGTAAAAGCCTTTTTCAGTCTTCTGCGGTCTTTTTTTCCGCCTCTCAAAATGGAAACCAAAAGGTTATTTGGTTTAAATATTTCTATTTTGAATTAGGCCTAAATGTGATACATACCAATATTAATATTAGAAAAAAACAATATAATAAAATGAATCGAAGATACCTTTATTGAACGGTGTTGAGTGATAATGCTATGCATTGTCGGACGGAACAAGCAGAAAGGAAATTGTTTGCAGCTTACAAAAAAGGTTAACTTACTAAATATTCGTATAAAAAGTATATTCAATCTAACTTTAGAAATTGGCTTAAAGTCGAAAAGAATAGATAGATTAATAAATTTTTAATGTACAAATAATGAATAAGTGTTACAAGGTAAGACGGAACATAAAAGTTCCAAGTAACAATTATTTACAAAAGAAATAGAAGATATTTTTATAGAAAAGTCGCTAAGTAACAAGCGGATCACACTAGTCAGTAAATGCAAAAAAAAAACTGAATATCACGACTCATTCGTGATTTTAATTAATTTCGGAATCTGTTAATTCCAAATCTAGTGGACCCATTAACCATCTTTGTCTTTTTTGAAATCGGAGCTAATCTGGAATTGAGTTTAACCTAAGATGAATTTATGCATTTTGCAAGAAAAATTAAATTGCGTAAGACTAATTTGTCTTTCATATTATATGCAAATTAAATATAAATAAAGTTAAAATTTTACTGTATTACCAAGTTCATACTACCACTACAGTTACACCGAGATAAGTTTATTGCTAAGACTAAAACATCGAGAGTCTAAAAATTATTTAATAAGTGGAACGTACGTTCGGGCTGTCACGTCTGTATTTATAATCTGTGGTTTCGACAGCTATGACACTTGTAATAACAACACTGATCTTTAAACGGATAGGCGACTGCTTGGAAACGACAGCGTTTGCTTCATCTGTTGACGACACTGAGTTTATCTCTATTACTAGTTCAAATCCTCACCACAACTACCAATCGAAACCAACAGCGCCAAAATAGGATTATAAGCCAATCCATTTATAGATGTCGGTGATTGAAACATATTTTTTCCCAAAGAGTGATATGGGTGTTAAGAACTTTGACAATCGAAACCTTTGAATTATATTGAATGGTAATCATTTTATCAGCTGAAGAATGTCTTTTTAGCGAACAAGGCCCGTTATCTGTCAATCATTTATAACTCGAAATACATTTAACATCTATATTACGACACATAAGCAATTCCTATCCTATGGCATGTATTTTCTAATATTATTCCTTACTATTATTGCTTCAAAAGAAATGTACCAAAATAATTGTACTTAATATTTTTATTATGTAAGATTAAAAAAATATTTTCCTAAAAAAGTGTAAATTTTAAAAGTACTTCTCAATATGTTTTGGACATTTTTTTAAAGTATAGATAACTGTCGGAATCATTTCTAAAAGATTGTATTTATGTATTTCATTTTTTTATAAATTTAGCTAATATTCAATTACTATTTGTACTGTACCTTTTTAAACGGTTGGTGCTCATTTCTTTCAATTGTATATATACAAAAAGTATGTCTTAACACAAACTAGTTGACGTACCGGAAAAAGTTGTGTGATATACATTAAAGAAAACCAAAATTATAAGAAATGAAGAATTAATGGATTTGAAACTACTATATTTCTATGGCACATCAATCTACTTTTCTACGCAACTATTGAACATTTACTAATAACTACAGTTACAACTACTATTTAATAAAATGCGCCAATAAGTGGGCGTTCCCTAAACTTGGCGAAGGAAAACCCACGCAAGACGACACCAAGTGTATGATATAGAAGTAGGAATCATTCTTGCAACAGCAATCTGATCCGAGGATAGGCCGCAAATTACGTATTATCTTGATTTCTTTGCTTGCAATTTGGATTTATGTACAGTAGATATCGCTCACTTGTAAACATAAATGTTATATTTAGATTGCTATAATTATCCAATTCTCGAATAACATTTTATATTTGAGTATTTGCCCAATCTTAACAATTATTCAAAACGTGGTTGACATCTGTTGATATGTCTTTTAGGGGCATTAAGGGGTCAAACATACATACTGTACATAAATTACTGGACTTCATTAAGTTTGTTAGCAGACTGAGCTTGCAATGTCTTTTTATTTTAATCACTGAAGGTCGTCACTTCAATTCTACAAAACTACAGGCGCGTCTTAAATACTCAATTTAAGAGTCACTTCTCAAAACTGTACTTATTCTGTACAAATTTCAATCAACCGTAATCGATGCTACAATCGGTGTAACATGCTATAGAAACGGAATAAGGTTACGTCTCAATCGGTAAAAACGTCATGCAGGCATTCCGCATTATATCATGCATTTCTATGAAAAGTTATAGACATTCTATCAAATTTTAAAATAATCCAAACATTCTTATAGTAAGTAAAAATAATGATAAGTTAACATAGTACAAAAATATATTTTTAAAACATATTCACTCGGCTCTGAATCCGGATTAAAACTATATATGTTAATAAAAAAGACGGAACTTGCGTTTATTAACACGTTGTATTGTATACAAGCGATATCCTTAGTTAGATTATTTACACGGTAACCTAATATGTTACTGAAATAAAACACGACTAGCAGGGTTTTATGCCAACAAACAAAAAAATATTAAAATTTAACAAAACATCAACTAAAACAATATTAAAATAGTGAAATCTTGTTATCACGCAAACTACAATGTTTTCTGTTGTTTTGCATATAAATAGCCTTTATCTATGGCAAGAGCAACCTCGATATTATTCGAGATATTGTCGGAATGGTTAGTGATAAAGGAATCTTTAGACCCACTCAGTATCTTAAAATAACAAATATATAAAAAAAGATTACTGCCGTGTTTATTATTTTCTTTTTGAAACCTACATGCAATATTGAAAATTAAAGTATTAGACAATTTCTTGATTTAGGTACATCATCATCATCATCACCAGTTTACTATACGTGCCCACCGAGGGGCTCGGAGCCTCCCCTAAAGTTAGGGTGACTACGCCATAGTCAACCACGCTGGCCAAGTGCGGGTTGGTTGGCTTTACACATATCTTTGAATTTCTTCGCCGATATGTGCAGGTATGCCGATTTAGGTACATTGTAGTTAAATACATTGAGATATGACAGATAACCTCAAAATATCACACAAATTGTGTTGTCCCTTACGAATACCTAAATTATGTTAACATAAAATCTAGACATTATAAGGAATACATAAATATATGTTTCTCTAAATGTACATTAAGCGCAAGTGGGCCTAAATCCTTTACATTAAAGTTTTCCCTATATGTATATTATATACATATAGTATAGCGCTATGATATACAATCCAAGATTCACTATTTAATTCAAAACTAAAAAATAATTAAAAACATATAACATATCTAATAGTATTGTGCGTTCTAATTTGCGTTTAGAAAACACGGCACCCTGTTATCTTTACAGAGGTAAATAGGTTAAAATAATTAATCAAAATATGTACATAAAAGTTGGTTATTGTCAGTTACCTAGTGAATATGTAGAGTCCATCTTAACTAAACAACCTACATTATAAATTACTCTAAATAATATAAACATATGAGTTAATTAGAGAAAAAAATAAGGTCTTATAAAATTTGAGCAAAAATCGCCAGATCATTTAAAAAAAAACTCCCGGCGTATTACAATAAATGTGAATACTTTATGAAATAAAATAACGTAAACATATATATAAAAATAATAATTTAGTATAATACCCGCCACGGTTTGTCTGCTTTTGAAGGTAGTGATAAATTAGTGTTGTGAACGAACAGAAATTTTTATTCTGTCTCAGGAATACGTTCGTTTCACTTATGAAAAGTTCACATTGGAGCTAAGGGTCCTTTGACACATCAGTTCAAGTCGATAGCGATTCGGTGATTTTTTGTACGTTTACTAGACCATTAGCAGACATTTGCTAAGTTGACATTGTATTATTTAGCAATTGAATATTTACTAAGCAGCAGCTAAGCATAATTGCACACATGTTGCACAATTTCTACTAAATATATAAAAAAATCTCCAATCGCAATTGGCTTGCTCGCCAAGTAATAAGTGTGTATGGGCCTTAATTTCACATTCATACGCGAGTCATTTCATTGAGTAAGTGCAGATTCGTGGAGAGTATTACCAACCAATATTTGATATTCCCCTTGAACATATTTACCAATAATTTCGTGCATTTACGGATATTGTATATTACAACGTAAGAATACATTATTATAATGTATGTACAATTTAACACCTATGCAAGTCAGTCTCACATTCGTCGCGTTACTATCAGAATTCCTTTAAAGCAAAATATTTACAAAGTTGGTTTTAAAAATATATTATTTAGGATCTTTGGTTTGTCTATGTGTAAAGTCTATGGTTAGTACCTGTTAAGAAATGAGGTAAAAAAATCGCACAGAAGTGGCATACGGCAAGAGGGTAAGCAATTTGCTACAAAAAAATTCTGATATTAACTTTTCACATCTCTCACAAGAAGACCAAGTCTTCGTAATTTAGAAAAAAAATAACGAAAAATATCGCATTTGCGCGTAAATTCGACAAGTATCACACCGCCTTTTAAAATTATTTTTTTTTCGTAAATTTTTAGAAAATGAACGATTTAAAGCCAATCAGTAATGTGTTACATTGTGCATCGATGTGTGCATCGCAGTCTTTACTTCCAAACACCTTAGACAACTGCATAGGCTTAAAATTAATATTGCATTTGATAATACAGGGTTTTGTATATACATGAATGAAGTTGCTAGTAGTCCCTCTGTTGTGCATTCGCATTGTATTGGTAATATTGGTAATATTGATAAGAAAAATAGAGTACATTTGTCGGCACTACAACAGGGACAATAGGTTGCGGTTGTATAAAAGGGTTTATAGCCGGCTGCATACCGACATATGAATACCAATAATAATTGGTAACTTGATATGAAACAGGATGGGACTGCATTCTAAATCTTTGTATCATGGCCCAATGCTATTCAACTTCATGGGTCATTCTATGATTCACATAAACTTTAGCCATGAGCAAGCCGGGATTTCGCTCATGAAAGCTGAAAATAAAAGGCGCTAAATAAGCGTCAGTGTAACATTAGCAAGCAAGCCTAAAATGTGATCTATAGGCCGGCGCAGAGCACGAAGAATTTCCTACATTTACTTGTTATAACCCATCTCTATCGCACGGACATAACGATCGCCAACATAAGGGATTGTAAACATTTTGTCAGCGAAGTTACATTTCTTCTTGTACGCAAGGGTGTTTGTCTTGACCTTGAGTTATGTAATGAAAAACAAACTAAATAATAATATGGCTTTCTCTAATGGAAAATTCAATTAAATATATTTTATGTGTTTTTCAATAATTTAGCTTTCAAGATTTCTCCTAAACACATAAATGGATACACCATTGTATGGTAATTAAAAGCTTGTAGTTATTAAGTATACTTAATCCGTAGACAACTTCTAGATCAATTCATTACATTTTTAAGTTTTATTTTCAAACTGCACTTTATAAAAAAAATGTTTGTCACCACTGTCAACAAACAAGACATTGTACGAATTTTTTCGTGGTCCGCGCCGATTATAAGTCTCTATTATCTATTTGAATATTATAATTGTTTATGTAAATGAATTATTAAATGAAATTTTAAATAGAATGAATGATTTATAAGCAAGCTAAAAGGAATACTTACTCTATAGCCCTTTGTCCAAGCCTCCTTTGAACGGCGGGTTTTATTCTAGGCAATCCAGGGCTGTGCAAGCCGCGGCCCGTTATAAAAAATAATGTCATATAGCTTATATTCTTTGTCCGCTGTATCTCGCGTAGTCTGTTTATGTTAGCGTCTATGAACAGATCGAGTCCCACCATCGCTTCTCTAACTCGTAAAAAGTGTAAATCCAATGTCGCTGTGTAATCAGTTTTAGCTGTACCCACCTGAAATATTACACAAAATACGCATATTTTGGGTATCTGATGATAGAATTATATCAATTAGGAAGTTAATTTTATCAGAGTATAGATATCAAATAAATTTTTATCTTATCTTAAATATTGTCATTTATTTACGTTACTTTGCATTGATATAATTTTGTAATTTTTTTATTAATAATTTTGTTT
>LD700011.1:3909519-3922437 GCA_003118335.3 Papilio memnon | reverse complement strand
TTAAACATTGTTAAGGATATATTAAATGAAAACAAAAAATACCAGGCCATTCAGGACTTTTGCCCTTTGAAAATAGTGGGTGGTAAAGCTGTCGCGAGCGCTTTGGTGCCTTATCAGGTAAATTTACTAATTTTGTTACTTCGTACCCACTTATATTATTTGCTTGAAAAATACGTGTAAGTATTTCGAATTATAGAAAAAATTTATTTGTAGCTAATATATTTCAGGTTTATTACATTACGCATTCCTATGCGTAACAATACAATAGTCAATAGCTCTATAAATCAACTCATTTATAATTCAAAACGACAAAAACTTCTACACCGAATGTGTACGAATCGTGACGATTACTCGTACATAGCTGAGACAGGGTTTCTTTTCTTGAAAGGTTTAGCTTTTTTCGACCTACATACATAGTATTAATTAATCTATTATTTGTTGATAAGCTTGTTTTCTTCTTGCAGGCATTGGCTGCTTAACATGTTTTTCTAGTTCAGGAGCCAAAACGATATTGATACTGTAATAACTGAGATTATAATAAAGAATATCTTACCTTATCTTTTCAGGTAGCGTTAAGAAAACCTCATTACATTGGAATGTATTGGGATTCGTTCTGTGGAGGGTCACTCGTCACTTATAGATATGTCCTCACCGCCGCCCACTGTATTGTCTCCGATAAGTAAGTGTACAATAACAACTATGACAACGATATCTCGAGTTTTTACTAAAGAAATTATTTAGCAAAAATATATACATCCCTCTCATTACCTTTGAAAAAAACGGAGATAATAAATAATATTTTTAATTCTTTGGCTGCTGAAATACACTGTGTGATCTTTTTATTGTAGTTTATCGTGATCTTCTATTATTACAAATTAGCATTGATTATTTAAAACATGCTTGAAGTTGAAGCATTGATACTCTTGTTTCGTGTTCATGAGTTAGGTAGATAAAGCGATTCCTCTTTAACTACTTTTTTCTTATATTTTATGTAATATTAACAGTAATAAAACATTTCCCTATCTGTTTGTTTGTACGCAGCCCCTCATAAAAATATAATTGTGTACAGATTAAAATTAATAGCAAGTGATATCCGAGTGGTCGCAGGCACTGAGGTGACAGGGTCAATGTTCCTCGCCATGTATTTCGAGAATTGGCGCAAAGTTGAGCATTATTACATACATATGCAGTACCATACTACATTCTGGGAAAATGACATTGCACTGCTTAACGTAAGTAAACGCGGTTCATTTTCACCGAGCGTATAACCTTAGTTGTCGGATATCTACTTAACATCATATCAAAAGTATGGTGGCACATTGCATATTCAGGGTTTTCTCCACATAAAGATCTCCACATTTAGATGGATGGATGTTTGTTAGAGTTTGTAGCCTAAACCGCTGAACGGATCTCAATGAAATTTGGCACAGATGTAGATCATAGTCTGGGAGAACACATAGTCTACTTACTAAGTTTTTTTTAAATTCCGCGCGCACGGAGTCGCGGGCAAAAGTTAATTATTAATACTGTTACTTGGTGATATTTCTTAATCACCTCGTTTACATCTATGCATAAAAATGTGTCAATACAAGATATGTCGTCTACTAGATCTGATGTTTGACTACAAGAGCAGGTGGTCTTTAGTAATAGAAACATTCAGAATAGTTTTAAAACAGAGCAAGTAATGTTATTTTAACACTAATATGCCGTCAGGGTAATATTTAATATCGCTTATGTGAAAATTAGAAAATATAGTAACTTTATTAATCGTTAAAAGGGAAATAACCTCTTTTTTAGGTACACATATTCATAATTCATAATATTGTAAAAACAAAGAGACTTATAATAATCAAACTCTGTTTTAACATTGATAGATTAATGATAGCGTCAATACATGTTTATTGCGGGTTTACAGATGTCATTTTGTTTTCAGTTGGAAAAGCCATTTATTAAATCTATAGCAGTGAGACCTATCCGCCTACACACATCAGACTTAAAAGTGAACGTTGACGTTGGCTCTAAATGTATGATCTCTGGTTTCGGCACCAAGGAGAATGTAAGTAATTTTTTTATTCGAACTTAAGGGTAATATTTTATCGAGTCTATTGATATAGGCGCCCTAGTCTCACAGACTCGCATGTAAATTGATACAAAATGTTCATCCTGTTTGACTTTTTTTAGAATGAACCATCAGCAGAGTTGAGAATGGTATGCGTACCAATTCTGCCGACTACGAAATGTGAAGAGGTATACGGTATGGCGTACCAACGTGCTATTTACTGGTGCGTTGGCGCTAAAGGCAAGGACAGTTGTCAAGTAAGTTAATGTACCATCTATATACTTCTATACTAATATAATAAAGCGTAAACACACACTTCTTTGTTGCCTAAGATGTCAGCAATTACAGCATATTTTTAAATAATTCTTTTTTAAATAAAAAGCCCTATACTTACGTCACGCTTTAGGCTATATATATTTTGCATAAAAACCCTAACGTGGAAAAGAGACCATAAGTTGCTGCCAACATCAAGGAAGCAAGATTGCCATGGTTTGTCATCATGTCATGTCATTTTGATATTTGCAATTAATAATTTGACAAATGTAGGTAAACAATGAAATAAAGTTTTTATAATTTCAAGCGGATCAAGCCGCATGGGAACGGGATGGGAACAGGGAACCAATGGGAATCTAATGGGAACAGCTAGTCACTAATAAAATCGATACACGTTAGAACCGTATTTGTCATGTGAAATTAAGATACCAGTATTAGAGTAAAGACCATATACAACATAAGAAAAAGAAAAAATATGTTCAAGAGATTTAATAGTAAAAATCATTGTGTTTTGATAATTGGGTGTTGGTCCCAGTAAGTGGCTACTTTACATGAGATTAAAATTGAATACAGAATTATGTAGATAAATTACTGTTTATAATTTTTGTCCGGGTCACACATTATCCCAGCGCTTCTGTTCTTCAAGTCTGGTATACTGGCGATCATTTGCTTCAATTCGGCCGTAGTGGGAACAGTTTTCACCAACAAATTAGCGTTATTGGGTTCTTCGGCTGTATATACATTCTGCGGATGCTTTTCGTACACAACGTAATAATTATCATTGATAAGACGATAAACAGCGTGCCTTATGATTTCATCACCACATTTACATTCCAATTCCAACGCTGGTGCAACTTCGTCAAAATTTTCAACTACTAAAATCGGCATTGTTATTGAACGAGCTGGCGTATCCGTTGCTCCTTTTCCTGCTGTTACCAAATCCGCTGTTTGATTTCCACAAGTACAGGCGTTCGCTTTTTGCACGGTTATGGTATATCTGTCACATATAGGGTAAGTTACGACGTTCGGAAATGTGACTATCGGTAGCCATTCTCCAGTAAATTTCTCAATTGGAGTCAGTTCCGCAGAGCAGAATAAAAATAATGATATAATTCTCCACATGTTTATACTTTGGATGTTACTTTGTAACTGCATTTAAATGTGCGTTTTCATTTATAAATACTTTCTACGGACAATAATGACTACAGAGTAGTTTAGATAAGTCTTGTTTATGTAAATGATGGTCGTTTACTTTATTGTTAACAATCAATTATTTATTGACATGTAATTAAATTGCATTTATGGGTCACGTTGTTATTTTTAACTAGCTGCTGCTCGCGACTTCGTCCATGTGAAGTTAAACATTATAAAAAACTAGCTGTTCCCTTGCGGCTTCATCCGCGTGAAATTATAAAAAAAGTATTTCATTGTTTACCTACATTTGTCAAATTATCAATTGCAAATGTCAAAATGATATGACATGATGACAAACCATGGCAACCTTGCTTCCTTGATGTTGGCAGCAACTTATGGTCTCTTTCCCACATTAGGGTTTTTATTCAAAATATTTACCCCCTAAGTTTAATGGCGTGAAAATATATAGTCTAAAACGTGACGTAAGTGTAAGGCTTTTTGTTAAAAAAAGAATTATTCAAAAATATGTTGTAATTGCTGACATCTTAGGCAACAAAGAAGTGTGTGTTTACGCTTTATTATATTAGTATAGATATAGCCTATGTTACTCACTGGTAACGTAGCTTTTTAATGGTGAAAGAATTTTTTAAATATACCCAGTAGTTTTTGAGTTATTCGAATACATACAAATATACAAATCTTTCCTCTTTATAATACTAGTATAGGTATTATTGTAAGTAGTTTCTCTTTATACCATGTTAAATACTTTTATAAAGGTGTAATAATTGAGCTATATGTGATGGATGTATTTTTATTCGACTAACTGTTTACTATTTTAAGGCTATTACTTTAAAGCCCTACGGTTAAAAGTAGTTTAGAATTCTAACTTATTTATTTATTCAAGGGTGATTCTGGAGGTCCTCTCGTGTGCTACGGTGTTCAAGTTGGCATCGTGTCGTGGGGCAGCGACTGCGGCATGTACCCCGGAGTTTATACACGGATTTTACCGTTGACCACGCAGCAATATGTGCCGTTCATACAAAAAAATGCCATTTGTATACGTCGAAATTTTGTACTTGTTCTTGTTTGTTTTTTAATATCACTGTATTTTGTTTTTCAATAAAGATCATATACATTTATTGTATAATAATTTTGTTTTTATAGCGAACAGTGCCATCTATTGGCGATATCAAATACTTTTACGAAGTAAAGTTCCATGCTTCAAGTTAATATTAAGTTAGCAAGTTTATTTTAGTAGCAGAGTAGTAGATGGCGCCAGTTGTTTTAATTCGTATTAATAAAAAAAAATTAATTAAAATAAAATAAATCGGGATTTTTAAAAAAGTTCAATAATCATATAGTGCGATATTTAGTTCTTGAGATTAATAAATTGTTATAGAGACACTAATTTAAAAGACAAAACCTTCTTCCTTATTGCACTAGAATGCATAATGAAATAATTAAAATTTATACAAACCTAAATCCCATAAGTTGGCATAGCAGACTGGAGGACCGTGGCCAGAGATGGCCGAAAAAAGTTGCTGGACCAAGCAAAG
Organism: Papilio memnon; assembly: GCA_003118335.3. NCBI lineage: Eukaryota > Metazoa > Arthropoda > Insecta > Lepidoptera > Papilionidae > Papilio > Papilio memnon. Next base: position 3,917,415 of record LD700011.1, on the reverse strand, counting down.
GCCCACAAAGGGCTGTAGAGCTATAGAAGAAGAAGAAATCTTATGAGTATGGAATATCATCAACTTGCCCTTTTCCTTAAGAAGGGTCGGCACAGTATGTGCTGCTCTTCCTTACATTGCTCTCCCTTCCAAACATTTCATGAGTATGAAAATAGATTAAGAAAATCATTTATTAAACTAATATTTTAGTATCCTAAGCTTCGTCTTGCGAGAAACTTATTTCCGCGTTGATGTAATCTTGGAATTAGTTATAAGTCGATCTCAGACGTCTGCTTGCATTATATATCAAGAGTTTCATTACCGCCTCGCTGCCTCTGCCGGGCCCCGACGGTGCGGACGTGAAGGTAGCGCCCGGAACTCGCTCCATAAATTATAACTTCCGCTAGTTTAGAGATGGATGCCTCTAGTGTAGCACACTATACGAAAACTGGAAACTATTCTATTCAAAATTATGTTACAAAAGAGACGAGTTGAGAAGAAAAAAGTGACAACATGCAGTTAAGGAATGATCATTGATTTACGCAAAATAGAAAATACTTCTTAATGATGTTTAAGCTTAGTTTTTTTCTTTTTATTACTTAGGTTGACATACAGATAAAGTAATTAGATTATGGTCGTGTTGATGTTGTGTTTTGGCACTAATGGATGAAACCCGGCATTCTTTTGTAATATGTACTTCACTTTCCCTAGATATCCGTAGATTAAGTAAATCCATATGTAACAGTCATACCTTTTGCACTAATAGATGTAATCTTTGTATCTAATCTTACTTCATACTAATATTATAAATGAGAAAGTTTGGATGGTTGGATGTTAGAGTTTGTAGCCTAAACTACTAAACGGTTCTTGAGAAAGATCTGAGATTTAGCATAGATGTAGAGAATAGTCTGGAAGGACACACAGGCTACCTACGTTTGTTATTTTTTTAATTTCAGTCACAGGACGTAGTCGCGGGCGAAATCTAGTTAATTATAAAGGGACAAAATTATGAAAATTACATACTAATAAAATCAATATGTTATTAATTTTCACATCGTGTGAATAGTTCGTAAAGTGCTCGCTACGTATTGTCTTGAGATTCGTATTTAATTAGCGATACCACAGACAGATGGCGCTGTCCCGATATTAATAAACCGTATAAACTTGATGTGTTATGTCTTGAATTTTAAAGTAATCAAGGGTAATGGTAAATATTAAAAATCATGCTTATGACTTTCTTGTAAGAATTACAAAGAATATTGGTGTGATTACAATCTGTTCTTTATATTTTTAATATTCTGGTTATTCCGTAGTCTGAAAACTTAGCTCATTAAGAAAATCTAAGATCTCAGACTATACCCATATAGTCTAAATGTTTATTTGATTAAACTGTTAATCGTATTAATGTATAAGTTATTCCACGCATAAATGCTCCTCTTTTACATATATTACTGCAAATAATGCCATACTGCGCAAACGGACGGCTTCTACGTGGAGTCTGGTAGAGTACCAACACCATCCTAAGAGGACTAAGTGAGAAGCCCGACTGCCCGATCATGGGACATTGGCTGCGTACACACGTAGCCGGCATTAGGTCATGTAATAATTAGTAGTAATTAGATCTAGTGTATAAGATGTAAATTTTTGTCTATGTAAATATTTCAATTATCTGTAATTTATGTTACATGATTTAAATAAATAAATAAAAATAATACAACAGTCTTCGACGTATTCATATGATTCCATTCAATTTTGAAACAGAAATATGTGTTGTGCTAATCTATTGATCTCAGCTACTAACAAGCCAGTTCTATTTTCCAAAGTCTAGCTAAAACAATCCCTCGAAGACGATACTAATTAGCTAAGTCTACTAGCCCAACTAATTAGATCCGTGTCAAACTGAACTACTAATTAAGTGGTACGAGACTAAGTTCGCCAAGTTGATTCCAAGTTGTATTGTCTTAGACCGACTCCTGTTAACCGCAGCGCTAAGTTGCATTAAGTTACTTATATACTCTGACTTCCATTTTACAACAGTTAATATCAGTTAAAAAAAATTAAGATGGACTTCTGGACATATTTTTATCTACTTATATAATACTAGTTGTCGCCGCGGCTCCGCTCTGGAATAAATAAAACTTAAATGGTAGCTTATGTGTTCTTCAAGACGGTGTGAATTTATCTATAGATACATGCAGCCATTTTATCAAGCTCATAATATTTAATAGTCTATTTTAGCTTGTTTTTTTATTTGATTTATCGTGGAGTACATTTCGTGGAGTGCCGTCCGCGTAGCTAACGAAGTATTGTAAGCCATCTGTTCCCTCACTACTCTAGTGGTTTTTTGTGTTCTTTGACTTTGATGGTTCGCTACCATACGCGCTCAATAATGTCTATCCATTTGGTACGTCCTGTACATTTATACGCGTTATTTTTAATAGGATACCAAATAATAGTATTGAAGAGTCGTTTATTTTCCATCTATAGATAAATTGGTTGTTTAATTCCTAAAAGGTTGTTTAATTGTTAATTAAGATACGAAAACAATAATTAGGATATTCTAAAAGCATCTGAATAATAGAATTTTAGGTGAATCTGAAATAATCGTTCTAATTCGTGCTGTTTCTAACGCAAAAAGACTAAGTAACCAGTTAAAACCAGTTCAAGAGTAACCATAACTGACCATTGGCAGGGGCGAGTCGCTAATGGCATAACAAAAAGCTATTTAAGTGTGGGCCCAGCCGAGCCATTACTGCGTCCATCGGGGTCCGCGCCACGGCGCTTATTAAAAATGTGGCCTGAATATCAAATTGCTATCTTTCCATTGTGTTGCACCCTAAAGAGCACAGATACACCGGCTAACCCTCGGATTTTAGAGTAAAATCCACAGAGCAATGCACACAGAAAGACTAATAAAAATATATACTGTTTTTTATTCTTTAACTTTTATAGTTGTGAGTGGCGCCAAGTGGCTAATCTTATAGTAAGTAGTTACCAGTGTCCAAAATAGGTTAAAGAACAGAAAGCGTTCTGTCTATCGACGAGAAAAACATAAAAAAATATTTTACCATTGTCTAAATAAAGAACGGTATTTTTTAACACAATACACTGAATCATTTTATGTACCAATGTTTGATTATAATTCGTTAACGTTAATCGAGCCAGGCTGATGCGTATTACTATAATCGCGATATTGACCACAGTTAATAAAAAGTGCATCTCTGTTCATCCCTACTCTGTACACAAAAGACTACGGGACAAGCAAAACTGTTATTCAGGGGCACAAGCCCATCCCTAACAGCGCTATTGTTTGTTTTTTATATAAATAAATTCAGTTGTCACATCTCCCATGATAAATGGTACTTCTGACACGTCGGTCATATGGCGAATTTTGAGCCACTTGTCGGCTCAAGGTTTGTTATATCTAAGTTTTTGAGGGTCGCGTTTTGATATATGGAAATGTTGTTTTTGTGAAGGGAAATTATTGCTATTGTTATCGGTTAAGTGGAGAATGTCATGCAAACAAACAAATGATGGAGTACCAGTAAATGACTAAAAAATATTAGTATATGAGTAAAGAAAATCATTGGCCTCAATAGATTTTAATGGTTACAAAGGAAGAGGAAGACCGAAAAAAGTATGGATGGATTGTGTGAAAGAGGATATGCTTAAGAAGGGAGTGGATGCAGATATGATGGCTGATAGAAATGTATGGAAGAGCAGCTCATACTGTGCCGACCCTCCGTAAGGGATAAGGGCAAGTTGACGATGATGACATTTTGAAGAAAAAGGATATGCCATGCGGTCTTTATGTTAAAGAAATATTTAATTGTGACACAAATATTGTCCTAAGTTTCTATGATTAATATCAGGGATCATTGCAACATTAATGTTTTTAAAGTGCAATTTTTTCATCTCGAACCGGAGTTTTCGCTGTCAAAACACATTAGTCTTCTAAATTGCAAAACTAACCGAGAGAGCCGTTTTTAAGATGAATTTTGGCGAGTTTAAATAAATAATGAACGCTCAAATCCATTTGCCAGGACTTCCGAAATTTTTTCAGCTCCATTACAACGGCGCGAGGCCAATTTGAAAATATTGAATAATATAAAAGCTCCCGAAATATGAATGTCAAGATGATGTTCCGTAGAAGCGACAGAATGTACAATTATTAATAATCGTTTTTTACCTAACCCTTAACTGTTTTTAATAACTTTAATAAGCAGATATTAATTGTGTGCTACGAGTTGCATCTACAAATTCTCGATTTATAATAACTTTCCACTTTACTTACTGTAACGTTGCTTACCAATATTGATAATTATGAAATTTGAATCCCCATATGCACCTATTTTCTGACCTATTACTTTTGATTCAATGTTCCAAAAATAACTAAACGTTTTTTAGTAATAAGGAATCTAACGGATTACAGAACACACACGACCTGTAAGCTAAGCATAATTTCACTTTAAATTCAAAACGTTCAATACCTAAGGCGTATTTTTTAATCTATGACCAGGGGTTACTGGTAAACGCATTATGACGAGTTCACGTCGCATCTCACACCGCTGAAGTAGAGAAATGGATGCACATATCCTGCGAAATACGTCAAAAAAATTTACAGTCAAGAACGTTAAACTAATGAGAATTTGTAACACAAACTCCGTTAGGTATCTACTTCAAAAGATATTTATATATAGTGGGGAAGTAAATTCCGATGATGTTTACGAGTGGACTTTTTTTCTTAGAATTTTTAGAGATAGATTTATGATGATTTTAAACGGCTGTTTTTTAATTTAATTGGAATTCGGATGCGCTACGATGTAAATCCATTGTGTAATATAATTTATGCCGATTGAATTTTCGGTTTTGATATTTTTCCCTGTGAACAGTTATAAAGTTGCCCAAGGTACCTATTGTGCTATTACTACAATGAAATAACTTAGAAATCTTATGTAGTCATGTCATTTGTAAAGACTCCAGTAACATCCGTTATCAAATATTCACATGACTAGTTTCCATTGCCAAAACACCTTGGTATTTTTTCCAGAGATTGATACTGAATAATTTGCTTCTGAACAGTTTTTCGGCAATGGAAATTGACACTAAGAATCATGATAAGTAATTCTTATTTCTCAATTTAAATATTTCTTACGCGTAGCTAAGACGCCTCATTTGAATGCAATTATCCGTTTCCTTGCGGACCTTAAACAGAACAATGGGATCTAGATCCAGGCATCACAATTAGGTTACTATTGTGTTAAGTCAGGTAGCCTGTTAAGTCCAAATCCTTAGGGAAATAATTTGCATTTGAAAGTATCTACATTTACAATTAAATCAAAATTAATATTATTTAAAGATGGAGTGTTAATTGTTTTTTATAAATGCATTAAAACATAAAAAATATATGAATATAGTATGAGGAAACAAATCAAGATCTCTTAAAATTCAACGTACCTAATTAGTATTTTTGTATTATAGCAATTGTTGTACGTTTGTTTAGGAAATCCTGAATGTGATAAACAAGCCATTAGAAAATTCGAAGGTTCACTTTTGTGTTACATCTCATTGTAACGAAAAACAAACATAAAACGTTGGTAAAAAATTTAGACAGTATTAGAAAAAAAAGATTATTGCGTGTTCACTGAACCGAATCGGAATAGTATCGTACCCCATTAAAGCAGCAATATACAGTAACTTATCCTATCCTAGCCGTTAGAAACGGACTCCTAGCGTTTCCCTTCCTACTTCATTTTAATTCGAAACCTTAAGTCAGCTTTAAATTACACTTTTTGCTGCCCTTATAACACCCTCGACGACTGTCCCGGATTAAGGGCTACCAACGGGTACTTTTTCCAGTGCCAAGAAACATCGTAGTACCTTTAGATGCCCCCCGGGGGGTACTTTCAGACCCTTAACGTTTACGACTACACGATTGCTTTTCTATGAAGGGACTAAGAAATGTTCGCGACAAAAACAGACATATGGTGCGACGGAAGTTGATAAGAAATTGATTAGTCGAGTGAGTGTGAACATCGCGTCTAGTGGCCACTCGAGTGGTTAACGTTACGACTTTTGACACCCTTGTTTGTCGCTTTTATTGCTTCCGATTTTTTTTGCATATTATTGCTTAATGATTTCATAACACGTGGCTTATAAGTAGCTAAACGACTTCAATAAAATACTGTATTTAATCAATTTCTTTTTCCAAACTACTAAATACTTACTTTCGTGTTATAAATTCATATAATAGTATACACAATATAATGTATATATGATATGCATGTATTATTACATCCATGCATGTAAATTACTGTACAATTGTTTTTAATTTAAATTCCATTTACAAAAATTAAAAAAAAGAAAAGACAATAAAAACCAAGTTAGTTTTTTGTCAACGTCGGTATTATTAATCTGACACTTTTGTGACAGTGTTTTTGTCTAATTTCGGTGGCTTTGTTACTTAAAAGAGTAGCCTAAAGACGTATTTATGCTGCTCATTGAAAGTGCCAGTCAAAATGTTTGTCGATTTGTCGAAACCGCATGTGGTAATTATGGTCAACTGATTTTAAATTTTCTTGTTTTTGTGTTTCAAACTACTGTTTACCGATAACAATGAAACTTGTACCAATAGTTAAAATTAAGTTAGTGTATGGTTTCTGTGTATGAAACCTTATGTTTTTTTATATAACGGGTTCACGATGATAGTTATGTCAGCTTTCATTTTGCAGATAATTTCTTCTTACCTCGTGTATGCAGTTACTACGTGATCTTAGTGCTGTACACTTTATTGATCATCTCAAGTTGTAGCAAAAAACAATATATCACATGGATCAATTCTCTAGGCACTGCTGAGAGGCGTGGCTTACAGTGGGCGTGGTGAGAGGGCGGTCCCTCTGTGGCCTCCCAGAGCACTTTGCGTCCGCTGAGGCCTTGCCAACTTGTTTGTTGTTGTTCAAATAACTTTGATATTAGTCATTTTATACGTCAACGTTGCTGTATGAGAGCTTTTTATTAACTAGGCAAACAGTTTTCTCATTTTTATGTTTTAGCTGAGCAAAGAGAATACTGAGAGTAATTACTTTTCTTAGTGTTCTTTAGTTAAAGTATATTACGACTTCTTAAGGCTGTTTACACATAAAGCCATGCTGGCATACCTTTGCTACAATTAGTGCTATTAATGGCATTTTAATGCTATTAATGTCAGTCAGTAGCTTGCACACGTCACAAGTTGGTATGTCAATGCATATAGACACTCCAGTAAAATGTTCACGAGATCATACTCGACGTGACGTGTCAGTGGCAAGCTTCATAGGGAGGGAAGAGCCCCCCACTTTCCCTCCCTCAACTTACATTCCCGTAGCAGTCATAAAATCAAATATCGTGCTAGGTGTTTGCATGTCAGCTAACTTTTATATATGTGTGTTACTTTCGCGGGCCAGTAGCTTGCATGCCAGTATACCAGCTACAGGCTTATTTCCAGTAAGTTCCAGGACTATTTTAGCCCAAGTGTATGCGTTATAATTGTGTATACATCCTAAATTATTCACTTTAGGTGGATATTTATGTGAAAGAAGTTAAGGTTGTGCTCTTAATTCTTCCTGGTAATAACAGACGTAATGAATTTTAATGTCGTTTCGCTAAAATATCTACGCCAGTGACTAGAAAAATAACTTTCGTTTTTCAGAGTTGCGAATCTTTAATGAAGACTAACTGAACTGTTTAACTGAATGATTTAAAATTTAACATCACAATGTTCAATAGCGAAAGAATTCCGTTTAATGAAAATATAATTCTAACAAAAAAAAAATCATGTAAAATTGATTGCAACTATTTATTAGGTTGATATTTTATAACATTATGTTGGGCCACGGATTTATAATAAGGGATGTCAGCCATTTTGACCAGCGACAGCGT
>LD700011.1:3873979-3889898 GCA_003118335.3 Papilio memnon | reverse complement strand
TTTAATCTAAAACAAATAGTACGAATTTAAAACATAGGTTGGGCAAACAATCCATCAGGCGTTGTGCCTCGCCCAGTATCACTCACACATACAAACGACTCGTTCGTAATGTGATAATTGAAATTGTGCAATTGCGTGCAAAACGCCGGCGCCGAATTCATTACGCCACGCTTCACAATTTGTCTTTTTTTATATTTTTCGTACGCTGTCGTTGCCTGAGGAGCGATACCTTTTTTTCGTTGATGTTTTAATTATTATATGCGTTAGTTTATTTAGCAAATGGACGGTATTCCATGTCGGACATTTGTTGGGTCCTTAATTTAATATCCTTGGTCGTGATAATAATTATACGAGTTGCTCGCACATGCAAACTGTTATCAGTGTCATCGTATAATTTATGATGGAAATTTATAAATATGTCCGTGCAACGTGGTTTAAACGTACACCTAATTTTTTACCCTAATAAAATTTGTCAAGGGTTTTCCCCAAATAATCGTGTTGTAAAGTTGCTGTTTTTATGCAAGATTTGTTATTAATGTAGAACAAACGATAGTTGATAACTTGGATGTATTCTAAATCTACTGTTTAAAATGATAAAATGGTAAAATTGCAAGTCCCATTTTATATATAATAATGTATTTCATCATTTCATCGTTGAAAATAAATAAATAATTCCAAATAGATATCATCAAATCATCCAAGTAGTGTTATGCATCAACTAATCTCATAGGTATTGGTATAGGCGCTAGGCAAGGTAACGGATGAGCCACGGCAGTGCACAGTCGGTCGTGGCAGCGGTAAAAGCGGCCAACAATCCAGAACCCTTCGAATCAGCAGCAATTTGTTAAGTGGATTTTTGCCCGAGACAAGCTCGCGGCTCGTTGCGCTCCTGTACACAATTTCATTATCTCTACCCGCTGCCCCGCTGCCCCGCGCGGGTTCCCCCGCGCCCCCTGTCGCCTCTACTATTAACTTATGCTATGCTGTATTTCAACTATGGAAATATTTTAAAATTTATTTACCGCCATTTTCATATTCTGACGGTCATAAATACAACACGTTCGCTGTATCTCATATTCATAAATGTTGTAAGTTACTACGGAAATTAAATAAAATATGACGCTCCTAAGAGTGCAGTATACAGAAATTCAAGATTTCAATTATTATCGCAATAAGCTTTAATTATAGTAGTGTGTACAAAACCTTCTTGATCCAATCAATAGTATTATATTCGTAAAGTTGTAGCTGTGGTTGAAAAAAGACGAAGAGGTAACGTTACAAGCCGGGCTTTATCAATCTGTTCGCAAACTGGTAGTTTCGCCACGTGCTGGGAACGAAAACGCCACGCTCCGTGTTGTTTTATAGTTGTATTTCAATCAAGGCATTGAATTTGTTATTTCGATTTTAAAAACAAACACGTTTCGCTAAGATACACTCGGCTAGTAAGCTAGGCTGACGTAGCTAAGTTAGCTAATTACTTAAAACCATTCCTGTATAATATTCATCCCTTTTTTTTTTCTGAATAAAATTAATTCTTAAAGGTCAACAGTTAGTATTTGTGTGGTGAAGTCAATGCGTTATCTTATTTTTAATGAAACAACTGTAAAATAATAAATATACTGGTCATGATAACATCCGATCGATGGAATAACTACCACACTATATTATGGGGACAAGTACTTTAAAAGATGGACTTTCGAAATCAATTCGTGCTCACGCAATCCGTCCCCCGTACGCAATCACTTAAGGGTTTTATGAAGCGTAATGATTAAGATGTTTTGTCGTGCTTGAATTTAAAACGATACATGACCGAGGGGTCGCCGACACTCCAAGTAAACTGCATTGTTGCATTTAACATATTGTGACTCGGATTCCCATTAACGGATTAAAACCCCGTTTACAATTTGCTCGCTCAATTGAACAAGAAAGCGAAAATTTGATTCAATATACCAACTCAGAGTAACGTAAGGTAACACTAAATAAGAAATATATCTAATTTTAGTACAAAAGTTTTGTATAAACAATTTTATAGGTAACGATAGTCATGTTTTTAAAAAAGTCGTAGGTTACTTTCTCGGAATAGCTTAAGGAATAAATAACCTTTTAAATAGCCCCTTAGTATATATAAATGTGCTTTTAGGTCACAATATAGTTTGGCTGCGTACTTACTACATTTTTTTACCAAAAAAGTATTCGAGCAAAGACAAACAGTCGCAGTGAGGCAAAAAGTTGCTGCTCAGTCGACATATGGGCGACATCTAAATTACAATGGGATCTTTACACCCTATTTCGGGTGCGACAAAATCGATTCCCAATTCGATATGACCCTCTTGTACTCGCTATTTGATAAGTATATCCCATTTGGTAACTATTCATTTAATTGGTACGTCGATGTTTATTTTTTATTGTTATTGAATATAAAAAAGATATTATAAACAATAAATGAACTTTATGTAAAAGTAATGCAACTGTGTTTTACTTCACGCTTACTGCTTTATTAAATGATTTTTATGGATATGTATAATACTTACGAATTGAGATAAGAATAAAATATTAAAGAATAAAAAGCTTCTACTATGGCTCTATAGGCATAGTAGGTTTTTTTTTACTTTTTAACATATTATGTTTGCAGTCCATATTTATTTCATGTAAAACACTAATTAAAATCAGCGTTCGAATATATCGTGGCAAGATCGGCAAACTTAACAATACACGTTTCTATATTTTTTTACCACAGAGACATAAACATTGCACAAATATGTATTTTTTATGAAGCTGACTGTACACTGACATCGTCATGTCCTGCTCTTTTCTCTTCGGTCAATCAGCACAGTATGTACTGCTCTTCCATACATCTTTATCAGCCGTCGGATTTTTATTTTTTTTTATTATACGTACAGTCTGAAATATGTACACTGACTTAAAACAGATTTATTAAAGTCGATAGTAACTTAGTATTAAGGGTAGGTTATATTTAAGATGAGGTTACGTCGGCTGCAGTTTCCCGGTAATTTCGGCCGGCTCGAGCACCGGCGCGGGAGAATCACGGCTATTATATTATCTCATTAGACACGCCGCGCCGCCGCTTCTTGCCTTTTCGCCAAATAAATTCTCTTTCTCAGCGGCCGATTTCTCTATTACATTTTTTTCGAATGTTCATTTAATTTATGTAGATGAGAAATTTTATTTCTACTAGCATGATAATTATGTAAACATTAGATTTTATGATCAGAATCGCTGATAACAGTAACTAAAGTATTGTCAATGAATGCTATCGCTTATGTCGATATTGTTTCGCTTGTTCGTCTTTGTCGACACAAAGAGCGCGCGTACATTGTTGACTAAACTATCGCACAACTGTTTAGTCGCGATTTGATTCCTATGAGCTTATATGGAGGTGCGCAACTACTCGATTTTTAGTTGTGCAACTAAACAGTTGAACGGGCTACGAAACAATCGACAATCGCACAATAGTTGTGCGATTGTTTAGTCAAAGCCGGATCTAAAAAACAACAAACGTATAACCTTACTACGATATTATGAGATTAACTACTTATGTTAATTATTGTTTTTAGTTCAAAAAAGAAAACTTTTTAAGCCAACAATGAAAAGTATAAAATTACAAATGTATATTACAAATAGTTGGCAAACAGAAGTTTGTTGGTGCGCGACCTCAGAACGGGTCACGTTCCACTTAAGCCGGCAAAGTTTCAATAACTTAATAAGTCCTCATAACTTCCCTGTACTTTACTGAATAATACGACTTTATGAGTTTTCTTAAAAAAAATTAACAGTATTTATTTTCACATTTGTCATAAAAAGTTGTATATCTTTATAAAAGTACGCAACAAAAGAATTCGGCACACTTACAACGAAATGTAAACCAAAAAGAAAACTGGTCCCAGAAGCGTACCCCGGGGAACACCGCTCGCCGCTCGCCTCTCGCCCGATACAACCACGACTGGTGATTAGGCTTCTTATCCAACTGATAGCGACACAAACTGTACAAGACTTAACAACTAGGGCCATTTTCATATTCCCTCCGACCAAGGATTTTCTTTGCAGACTTATCTAATGCCACAGCTCAACTTAAAATTTCCATGTTACGTAAAAGGCTAAGTTTCGGTTTTTATGATTTTTATTCCATCATTATCTTACGGTATAATATTGAATATTACTAGGATGCACACGTTATGGCGAGCTCTACAAAAATGTGCAATTAAAATTGATGAAAAAGAAACAATCGAATTGAGAACCTCCTTTTGAAGTCTGTTTCAAATCCAAAATCATAAAGAGCTAAGCATTATAACAAAGTCATAAATGTGATAAATATAATTCGCACTGAATTTTCAGTTCCAATGCTAAGTACCGAATACCATGTAAAATAAATCAGCGGATCGCGGTAATGAGACGTCCCGTGTTTGATTTATATCGTGCACTCGCCTGCGCCCTCTGATTTTTCTGCTCGATAAGGCCGAGTGACGATCGTAAATTGAAATATGATAGAGCCGATCTAATGAACTTCGGTAATCGTATCGACCCTTCGACACATAGATATTGACGTGGAATTATTACATTAAATCGCTGTTTCATTATACTCAATAAGTATATGTCTTTAGATATAAACAGTGTCTTTGTAGAAAGTTGCGCAGAAAGTACAAATTCTTCATTGATAGTACGAACTACTTTTTGATTATTCTGATAACACAATTGTTGAGTATTTTTATGTTCATATTAACGTTCCTTACGTTTGTCTTTGTTAAATATTGACATATAATATAAATAAGCTTATATTCTCTGTAAATAGATCAAAGATTGTGGCTTAAAATATAATGCTCACCGGCGGCAAATTGTTTCCGTTTTGTCCTTATAAATTCCGTTTCTCACTTAATGCTACTTTTAGCCCGAGCCGTGTACAGGTCTTCTATCTCAATTTCCAACCTCATCCCCGATTCCAATACGTGATTCGTCGGTTCTGTGAAATTATTCGGTGAAAATTCAGCATCTCGTTAGAATGTGCGAACCGGCGAGCGAGGCTGGGAGAGGCCGGGAGAGACCGGGAGAAGCGGAGAGGCGAGCCAACCGCTTGATAAATTGTCTGGAATAATAATGATGAATTGCAACTAGTGCGATCCTGATGCCAGATCTAATCTATGGACCCATTTTATTGTACACACATTATTTTGAGTCGTTTAAACTTCTCGTATTTCTATAGAAAAAAATGAAAAAAATCACTGTGTGTTCATGATATAGGCGTTATATTTTAATCGCTTCATAATTACACTATTTAATTATTCATTTCTAGTCATATTATAATATGAGAAGAAATAAATGATCGATAACTGAATTATTATAATTGAAACTGCAATAATATCTCAGTACGTTATTTACATTAAAAACATTTATTATTTTAATTTGATGTTCGATGTCTCTTCAAATTAGCAGCAAATCAATTACGAGGACGACTTGGTTCCATTTAATTAGTGAAAAGGTTTTATCATTCGCCCTCTTTCAGCTTTACGTTCCTTGGAAATTTTAGGCTGAGATTATACGAGCAAAAATTAAATTAAATTGTAAGAGAATATAGTAAAAAGATGTAAAATGTATTACAGTATTTTCATTATGTATACATATACTTTAATTTTACCAAAACTAATGTGTTGAGATTTACTGTTTCCTTTGTAGACGTAATTTAATGAGATCCATTAATGCGGTTAGTTAAAACGAACGTAAAATCTGACATCTTTGAAGACAACACCCATTTGGTAGTAAAACGAAATAAAGTTAATTGTTGCTTTTATTATGGTCTAGCGTGAGTCAGGGGTCTGGTAAACAAATAATCGTCCTTGTTGTCTAAGAGTCAATTACCAATGGATGTGGTATCCGTTTATTAAATACTCAGGTTTTTCACGTCATTGGTATATTTATTTTTAATACATTGCATTTATGATAATATATTTTAACAAACTTAAATGAAAAACAAAAAATCACGTTAAAACGATATAAATATTGGCAGGACCGTCTTAAAAGGGATAAAATATATGTCAAACTATCCATAAATCCATCTCATTGAGATCCTGTCTTAATATTTTAGGTACCATAAAACTATCTTATATGAGAATAATAATCTATGGTATACCTATTATGATAAGAAATGGGCATTTCGCCTATTCCAGATAGTAGTTTTGTATTTGCCATATCCATAAAACATATATCATAGTAATTTATTAGCCGTCGCTTTCAGTTATTAAACTATAATACGAGGAAACCTTGCCCCGAAGCAAAGTCAGAGCGTCGCTTATGTCAATTAATACGAGTGCGGTATTCAATTAGCGATCAAGATTTGAAAGTAATCAGACCTTTTACTCTGATTAATGACTGATTTGTTATTTTATCATCAAAAAATACTACCTATCAAGGAAAACAATTTGACGATTTTTATAATTTAACGCTAAACGAGAACATTGCAAAGTATACAGTACTTTCCAATTTTGCCTTGTATTGCAAGCGATAGTGTCCAGTATGACGAACGACTAATTTAAAAAAATCTACTGAACTAGTTTAAATACGTGAGATTTTGATTTTAGTGTGTTGGTAACACATATTTTTTTGCTATAAAAAACTCCGTCGAATTAAGGGTTAAAGGAATAGATGTTCCTTTAGCGTTTGAATTTCTCAGTGTGATGATTTTGGTAAATCAATTTGTAAATTTGGTATGTAGCATACATTTACGAGCACTCTCGGAGCATATGCAGGCTAGAGTAAGTCCCCCTATGGAGGAAGCAAGACGTCAGCGCGTTTAAGCGGCAATTAATTATTAAGGAACACTGAGCTCGTTCCTTTGGCTCTTTGACGGCGCCCGTACAACAATGTGGCCGGCTCTCTTGATTGCCTGCTTTGTAAATTGCATTAGCGTGGCTTGCTTGTTTTGCTTACTCATGTTAAGTTATGCATAGATAAAGATCGACTTGTAGTATATTTTCATACTAAACTAACTTCACTTATTGGTCTGTTCTTAGATAACTTAGATTCGTGTACTTTTGAAAGCTTTTTACTGTATCATTATATTTATTTAGAAATCAATTTTTAAAAGTCTATTATGAAACTTGTAGTTTGCAGTTTAGAGTCTCAAATCGCTTGAGCTTAGACTGAAAATGGCATGTACAAGAATAGAAAGTGCTTTTAAAGTGTATTTCGGTAAACATATCGCAGGGGTCGGTATTGATGGAAGCGCCTTTTTCAATTGTCAGTTGTAAATCCAATTTTCGCTTTATATCGATAGTGTCACTTGTCGCAGGGAGTTATATCTATATGTTGGTATGTACGTTTATAACTCTGAAATGTGCAAATAATAAAAAAAATATTTACAATACATTGTTTAAATAATGGCGACAACGTATTTAGCGAAGAATAACAAATTATTGAGTTTGTTAACGTAACTGCAGTGAATATTACTTTTACGGCCAAATACTGGAACGAATCTCAAACACTTCGCTAGTAAGCGTCGCTTACAATCTGACAGACGTCAAAATATTAATAGAATTTGGAGTTTAGGCGTGGCGTTATCATTTAAGACGCTGTTACATATTTAAATGCCGTTTCAGTAAATACTGATCGTATTATCTATCTATATAAATGATAAAATCATATTAAATAAGAAAATGCATTGTAACAAATACGTGTTAGGAGCTCGCAAAAAGAAATTCACTTACGTGTTTCGATAGGGGTTGTTAAAATTGCATTGAGCCACCCATTAACGCCTTGTCAGATCGGATTTCGATTTATGGGTTTGATAAATGAGATATGTAGCTATTGGATTGGCTCTTATACAAACATAATCTAATCGCATTTCGCTTGCTTAGTACCAAACATTAGTAAAAATGCAGTTTAAAATCATAATATACTATTTTTAGTTAAGTTTTTAAAGTCGAGATAGATAAGTTTATACATAGGAGTTTTAATAAAATAGATTTTTTCAAATAAATAATATGAATCGCTTATTTTTATTGATCAAAGATTTAATTTCTACATTCGTGGCATTAGGCATTCGTTATTCTTTCGTTTTCTTACATTTTTTTTCTCATTGTCGCGGCGAGTTAATGAAAGAATTAGCTTTCATTACAACTGATACGATTCGTTAAAGGGATCGCCGAATGAAGATGAAGTGCCTTCGCAACCTTTCCAACGGGCAACGATCAATGTGTGGACGTGAGGCCGTACGCTTATCTGTGATTAGTTTTTTTTTTAGGACCAACACGACGCGATCGGAATGTTTGATTTATATTTTTCGTTTCTAACGTGTTAGTTTATTTGACGTTGTTATACTTTTTTATAAAAAGGGTGGCCCACTAGATACAAGTCATACGTATCATATACACCGATCACAAATTTTTATTAATGAATCTTCTATCTATAACTATACATATAATAAAATTGGAGTGTCTGTAATTTCAAAAGAAAAGTTCCAGATTTCGGGAATATGATGTATTTGCGTTGCTGACAACGAAATTCGCATTTAAACATTTTTTGTCTGTCTGTCTTTCCGCAAGTCGCGTTTGTTTCGAGTAATCTGAGAAACGGCTGGGCCGATTTTGACCGGACTTTTACTGAAGGGTAGCTGACATTGACAGGCATATTATAGGTTACTTTTTTTATCTTAATATTGCGTGGACGACATGTTTAAAGACATCAGAAAGCCTGGTGCCATAAAAATTTGAATATTTTTTGTTGTTATTGAAACTTTTTACTTAGTCTTTCTAGTCTTTCGTATATCAATGAATGAGGGGATCGTCAGGAATCCGAACTCCTAACTAAAAATATATTTCGCTACACATATACAGTAATATAAGTCTACTATTATTTCATTAAACTAGATCATTAAAATCTGTATCGTATAGCTATACATTTAACGACCACAATGGCAAGGCAGGTGCGTGCTTTCTACTCGACTTACAACTTTAATACATTAATTAAGCCCCCTCTGCCTGATCCCCGAAAATCGTCTCGAAGCTCTCTCTGTTTAAATTAGTGCGGAATTCATTTTCTTTTCTTTTTAATTTGTCTTCCAAATTCAAATAAGACTTTTCCTTTTTTTTATTACGCTGCGCCGCATAAAAGGGTAGATCAGGATTCGTCGCTTCGTCGTTGACTTTCAAACTAATTCCTCTCTACCCGGGATACTGATTGGACGATATATTAAACGTTATTTCGGGCGCATCTTAGCGCAAAAATTCTTACATTTTCGTTAGCTTAGAGG
The DNA here is from genome assembly GCA_003118335.3 of Papilio memnon. NCBI lineage: Eukaryota > Metazoa > Arthropoda > Insecta > Lepidoptera > Papilionidae > Papilio > Papilio memnon. The sequence goes on along the minus strand of LD700011.1, from coordinate 3,880,642 downwards.
CTTATTATCAGTCCGAAAATATATTTTAATACTAAAGCTTTTTAATTTATCATTTATTTTATACAGATTCCGAATTCGACTTGTAGCCTAGCAAGGTCGTTGAATTGTTCGTGTAACATTCAATACTTAATTATTTTTAAGTGGTTATTCGAAATTAAAAATATTGTTTAGTTTAACATCGTCAGAGTAGTAACTAAATAAATGTATACAGGATGTTTAAGAATAAACATTACTTGCCTCGTCTAATAACCGAGGTTTAGATGCAGATGGTCAATGTCTGGCTAGAGTATGGCTGTCTCGAAATTATCTATATTGACATAAGTCCACTATACTACGGTAAATAGATGTATACCTTAGTTCAGTCCGTTTTACAAACAATCAACAAACTGTGCTTTGACGTTGGACATCATAAAATATTTAACACCGATCTTACCGAGTGGTCCGAATATTATCGACTCGACCATAAAACGCAAAACTTCTGCCAGAAAAAGAAAGGACATACATATTACTACTTACGACAGAAAAGGAAGCACAATCGGTTATTGTACGATCTTTGGAAATTCATCGGTAATGGTTGCTTTCTTTTCTATCGGTTTTATAGCGGTCGTTATATTTTGATAGAGCAGTTTGGAGGGAACGCCGGTATAACATTTACGTTTCGGCTTTTGCCGTGAACCTAAAATGTGGTTTAAAAATAAGAGCCCGAATTATCCTAAAGTAAAAAATGTAACCAAATAAAATAAATAGATCCAATACCTAATTGCATTTTTAATTGGAGATAAATATGTACCGAAACAAAGATACAACCAAATACATAACAAAGTATGTCTATCTTAATTTTGCTTTAATTATAATCGTAGTAAGGATAAAATGTAGCTATAAAATGAATTCAAGATAGACTTGAGTTAGTTGTAAATGTAGTTTAATGTGTTCACTTAAAATAACTTAGAATACAAAATAGGTCAAAAATATCGTTAAAATATTCGTATTTTATCAGGCAAGTTGCTACGAACGCGTAAATATGCTTTACCTTAAAAGTTTCTTGTGATAAATACGATGCAGGGTTCTCGCGAATATAAAATAGGCGGTACAGTCATGTTTAAAATGCACAAGAATTTTATTATACGATAAGAAATTCAACCACAGAGTATTAATGTGCATTTAAGTTCTGTCTGATGAGATTAAAATATAATTATAATAAATGCAAGTCTTAGAAAACAACGATAAGTAGATTTGAATAATTATAAAGCACTAGAGGTAATAACTACCAAGGCAGTAAAAAAGTCTTAAAAATCATCTTTTTGCTAATAAAATAAATAACCTTTTGATATAATTCGTGCATGAATGTACCTCCGTTATAATAACTCAGCGCGACCCCTTGCGAAAATGATACAGTGCTCACTGCAACTATATTTCCATTGCCAAGTCTAACCGAACTCCCGATACATGCGCGGCCTCATAAACGTTCACTATAAACGTACGTGATAGTCACATACGACTGTTTGTGTGCGTACGTCTGGTACACTCACGTATGATGAAAATATCTGTGATCCTAGGCTTAAAATTGTGGGATTATCGTCCATAATAGTAATAAGCCATGAATTAAACTTACTTCCTGATGTACCATTTATATATTACTAACTTTCGCCCGCGACTCCGTCCGCGTGATATAAAAGAAACAAAGGTGAGTAGCCTATGTGTTCTGCCAGACTATCCTCTACATTTATACCTTATATCATTCAAATCCGTTCAGCCGTTTAGGCTACAGATAACATCCATCCATCCAATGTTTAAGCAAATGTATTATAGATGCGATAACAACAGAATCTAAAAGTTTTTGACGCTCCTAATTTAAGTTTAATCATTAAATTTAAGTACCAAAAAAGTAGATGAACCCAGTCAAGATTATTCACATTGTTACAATACATTGTTCGCTGGTGACATTACCCCGGCTCGTTGTCCCGATGGCCGGCCGATATTACGCATATAAAATGATCAATAGCGCATATGAAAATGCGCGCCCGCGAATTTTCCAATAATAAATTATGCTCCTTGTCCGCTTACCTCGGGTTAACCGGCTTTTATAAACTACCCGAGTAATTTATAACTATTACCCGGCCGAAAACGATCACGTGATATCACTTTATAGCATATTCAGCCGGTAAATATGAGGGAGGTTCGCTACACGTTACTAGTGTTTGTAAGTTTACCTATGCTGAAATATAAACACATTAAGCCGCATGAATATACGCAGGAAGGTTTTTCCTTTGCGTGAGATATCTTGATAGAGGTCTGTTTTATAACTGAACTAACTGTCCTTATTTAGGGTACGACATTAAATATTAATACTATCTGATGAATTCTAGTTCAAATTTGTATTATATTTATAATTTATTTAATATTTGTTTATGCTTTATCTGTTTCTTTGACCACTACTATGCTTATCTCACAAATGTCGAAAACCAGCTCACCTCGCAGACGCTACAAGGTACTTAATGTAATCGTGTTCAATATCCTTTGTTCACTTTCAGACTCATTAAAAAGGCGATGCAATTTAATGAGTTGATAGTGTGCGTTAACCCGCGCAACGTTTACGAATACTATTCTAAACCAGCATGTGAATTTGGACTTTATAGTGTTAGAATTAAGTTGGAAGTTGTTTGTTTAGGTTCTTTGTCGTATCGGTATGTTGGGGGTCGAAGATTAGTGGCACACGCCTACCCGTCGGAGCGCTGAGCGCCTGATGGTGCCCAAGAGTGTAGTTACAATTAGAACGGTGCCCACAATGAAGTGATGCCCGCGTAATGTTGCCTCTTGTCTTTGTATGTTGATTGTGTAGGAACGAGGTCGAGGCGAATGCGGCGTTTTGCGTTACGACTACTTTAGTTAGACTATCGAGATAGTTGTTACTAAAATTCTATTGCGTTGTGAATTACTTCAGAATTGTTCTCTACCTTGTTAGCTGGGTGTGTTGTGTATTGAATATTAGAGATGTCAATATGAAAAATAATTAGGATAAAAAACATTACGATATTTGGGACCATGGGCTTGTTAAAGACTACTAAATGACTCATTGCATAATATTCGACATTGTAAAATTTTTGTTTACTTGTGTAGTTAAAAGTAACTTTTTTTTTTGCATTTAGAGTAGACTTTAATTGCTATTTTTCAGAGATAAATGTAACTTACATGACCAAGATAATATTAAGTAAATTAATTTCTAGGTGAATTTATTTTAAAAACAGAAAAGTTAATGAAACTTATGAAAAAACGTTTACAAAAAGCTCTCATTGTAAGCTTTAAAGGGTCATAAAAAACTGTACATAATATCCCGATATTTACTGCGAGCTTATCTTGTAGCGTTCAGTTCGCGGAGGGCTGTGGAAAGGCGAGGTTTTATCGCGTTGCCATAGCGACGGCGAGACACCGCGTCGCCCGCGGACCCTCCTAGGGCTCGACACGTTGGAAAAACTACTGCCCCCTGTTTACAACCTTATATTACATAGGCAGGCGAACTTTAATATTCTCTAGTCTTTATATTGAAGTATTTTAATATTCTAGTGTAAAAAAATCAAAATTTGTTATCGTGTTCTTTTTTATAATAATCGAATGTAGTGATAAAAGTTTATGATACATCTTAAGAATAATTAATGTAATAATTGTAATTTTATGTAAACAGTCAAAGACTGTCTACCGCTGCTTTAGTCGTTTTCCTAAGACGTATTGATGTGACATAGATAATATAGATGGACATAGACAATATATTTGTTTCGTAAAGAATATGTATCGTTTATTAATACTGTTCGCGTAAAAGCGGTAAACATAAAAGGGATAGGTATATCATAAATATTGTTAACGCTGTTTGCACAATTTCTAAACGGGGAATGTTGAAATGGTTGTTATTGTTCCCATCTATTTCCATCGTCATTCGAGACGGGGACCAGTTAACCCTTGAATTTGGTACATACTGAAATATTAACGCCCGCTATAGACGTATGCGGAAAAACAAAGTCGAAAACTCGGCCGGTTATGGGCCCGTCGCATGTGCTCAAAGATTAAGTAGCCGCGGTAAATTACAGCTTCGTTCAAAATTTTTATTTTTGATTTTACTAAAACTGCCAATTGTTCATTAAATAGTAATTTATGGTTTAAAATGTGACTAAGAATCTTATAAAGGTGGTACTGTATTTAATGAAAAATATTATCATAGTCTTTTTAAATTACCGAATTCTGAGCTTAAACACTTTTACCAATTAATATAAATTCAATGACATTTTCTTGAAACTGTTTAAGTAGCGAATACGATTTAATATCATGAAAACTGCGAATTCTGTTAATAAAACTTCGTTTCATTATGTCCACTTCCATTATAAATCTATCTGGGCATACTTTTAGTAATTACTTTTGTAAAATAAACTTACATATTTCAGTGATGTACATCTATATCTTAGGTACTAAATGTAGTAGATAGTTTTCATCAATCTTACGCGTACTTAATCTTTGGCGTCCGCATGGCGTGTCGGTATTGAGTGGTGGCAGGCGGGCGTGCGCGGGGAGTCGCGCCGGCCCTGGGGACCGCCTCCCGAGGGAGCGGGCGACCGGGCCACCGGCCGGGGGACACGGGGGAAGGGGAACCAAAGGTTAAAAGGGAAAAGTTATAAGAGACCGCTTGTTGTCAGTACCCGCGTTCTTACTGCGCGTTCGATTTCCCGAATGCGGTTTCTATCTCGAGTTTTGTACTGTGGTGTTTGACTGGTTAGCAAATCGAATTGTTTTCATTGTTCAAAATAATACCTTACTAATAAATAAATTTACTTAAATTTTCATCACTTATTTCATCAAGTAAAGTTTTCGCACTAAAACTGCACTTATAGATGATAGAAGTATTTTTACAGCATACAATAATGTTTGTTTCAGATTAGTAAATCTAATTACTGCAAAATTTAATTTAATTATAAGCTGTTGTTTTAAATATTAGCACATTAATATAAAACGCGATAAATGCATTGGTATAAGGCGACAAAATAGATAAATATCACGTTGTTTTATTTACCTTTTTTATCTATTTTTTTATATCTTTCTTACCATGTCAATGGAACTCTCTAAAAGTGTTTTTAAAATTTCAACCAGGCCATGAATGTGTTGCGTTTTTAGAAACATGTTTGAAAGAACATTCGATGCAAATAAACATAACTAGTATAGAGGCGGTAGTGTGGAGAATGGGGGGAGCTCAAGTGTTCCTTGAGAGGGCGCGCCTCCCGCCGACTTAATGCCGTAGTAGATTTTTTTCATCCCATAGTGCGGCATTTGCGAAACTGGCCTGAAATAAAAGTATGAATGGACCGAATAAGTTTTTATTAACAATGTTCTTCGTGTAATGCTAGCAATATCGGTTGATATGATTTAGCTTAGTTGGAAATTACTTTTTCCATTTAATTCTAGGATTACAAAAATGAGTTTATTTGAGCTGTAATGAATTTAATGCATATAAGAGTACACATGTCTTTCCTTTTTCATAATCATTTCGTAAAAATAGATACATATTAATGTAACAACTCAACTAACATTTTGATTAACTAGACAGTTTGTAAGCTCTTATCGATTGTTGCACCTACTTAACTCTACCAAATAATTCATTTTATTTTGTAAAGTAAACTGATTGTATCATTGGAAATGACAATAAATGACCAGTCTTTTAAGAATATCTTATCTACTAATTGTAACTTCTTAACTTGCACATCTAATATATTATATTGAAACAGTTAATAATCTTACCATACAACGATTGAAATAATTTCCAGAATAGCTGAAAGCATGTTGCTTTTCGTGTACTATACGAAATCTATTGATAAGCCCTACCGAACGGGGGCTGTATTATATACGTGGGCAAGGGATGAAAAGCGGGGGTAGTTTTTACGACGAAAATACAGAGTTTCCTTTCTGTTGGTGATGCGATAGGTAAATATTCCTAGTAGGTAGATGTTTTTATTGGATTTGTTTTGATTTTTACTTCAAAAGACTAGAGTTTGTTCTGTTTTCTCAACACCTTTTAAAAACTAAATATCTATTATTTAAATAAATGTTGTTCTGTTTATTTCGAGATTTAAATAGCAAAGTGATAAATCAATTGGATATTTTTTTTTATTTACTTAATAATTAATGCATTACGAGCTAAGCACGACGTAAAATATAAATCGTGATCCTATTAAAACAACATTATTATTACAAGCTTTTCTAGTATTATTATATCCGCTATTATTATCTGGTAACCAGTTATATCAGTATATATCCTTATTTAATAAGTAGGTATGTAAATTATTAGGGTATTATTGAAAAATCCTGTCATTTTCCTATTTTAGTGTCTAATGGTCGAATGTTTTTGATTAACCGTAAAACATGAGACATGTAACGCGCATTAACACGATCGTGCAAATAAAATCGAATGTGGCGTTAATGAATGTGAGCGAGCTATTAAACCATCAGAGTTATTACCGACAGCACTCAGCGATCGTAAGGCATCATTCGGAATCGTAAATCGCGTCGCTGCTCAGATAAATTAACGCCTGTCGGGTCTTGAGCTCCATTGTGAATGTCACTGAGAGTCACAAGTTAAATGTTCTCAACTTTGTGTGTGTGAATATGGATTTTTACAGTAATTTTTAC
>LD700011.1:3847681-3873917 GCA_003118335.3 Papilio memnon | reverse complement strand
CGTAAGATACAGGTTTCTTACCACGATTGCGTTGTTTGAGCTCTCAATATTTCGGCACAGTTAACGCGTTCACTGAATTGATGCGGTAGTGGGAGATAAAAAACATTCGCGAACTGCTGGAAGTAGTCAAATGTTTCAGGTTCTTTATTGATAAACGAGTATGAGTTAATAAAATCTTAGAAGCTTTATAAAAAAATCTCGTTTCTGTTCTATTTTTAAATCTCATGTATTGGCTCTACTTCGCGAATGATAAACGAAACGTCATTTGGCCACATTTCTGTCTACGGGTGTGACTAAAATAAAATCTCCATTCATAGCTCGGCGAGACTCGGTGTCGCTTGACAGCCGCGTAAACTCCTAACTCGCGATATTGTGACATAAGGTGTTTAACATAAATAATGCGGGAACAGATGTGCGATGCCGCGGGCGCCCAGACCTCGAATACGCTCGAGCTACGCGCCTCCTACAATACATTCGTATTGTGAATGTTTAGAGCTGTAAATTTCGTTTTGATTCATAAAATCTTACCAGAAAAATCCGTATTAAAATGACAAATTAACTATTTAACAATAGCGATAGGAGGTCCAGTCAGATTATATCTTTAACTATCCTAATTGATCTGTTCTTTGCCTAATTCAACATTATATCAAACAGATAGTCGATGATCTGGATGACTTAGTACCTACTAGGAGAGTTGTAATCAAGATATCTCGTCAAGACGAAAAAACAGGTACATTGTCCTTACACAGTACACAAGACATAAAATAATTTATTAAACAGTATAATAGACTTCGTTATTGGGTATTACTCTGTGTTTATACTCGTCTGTTGGCACAACAATATTCGGCGCGGCGCTGGCTTTGCCGGGGGCCATGTAAAATATTTCTGCTAAAGCATTCATCGTGATCGGCCGCCTGATCGTACGCTTTACGCTACGCATCAACAACTTTATCTTTACTACCCTTATAACCTTTAAGTCGTATAAAATAAAGGATAATTTGGAACAACACAGTTATCTCACACAATAGCAGCGATTGTGTATAAGCCGATTTGATAGTCTATAGACTTTCGGTGTGGAAATTGTTTGATACAACAGGAAATGTGAAATTTGTCTGAATAATTATCATTTCTTAAAACAATTGCAAATAATTGTAACTATTAAATTGTACATAAACAATCATTACACAACAAAGTTTATACGCTCGTAGGTTTCGCATTCACAAAATTATCCAAACGCAAAAAGGTTCCAGGATTCCCATGCATTTGCCTCTACTAGTTGGAAGAACAAAAAATTCGGGCCGGATAGGTGGGAAGAACAAATTAGTGAACACGAGAAACAAATTAATACGTTATTGCCTCTGTTTATGTCGTGGCCTTTGAAGTGGAAACAGCTGTCGTTAATGTCAAACTTTGGGTTACGAGTCTCGCCCACAAATAAATAATAGACATCGCATTTTTGAGTAAACATGAACGAACATAAAAGAAAATGCAATACTTATGGCCGGATTCCCAGCTACATTTAACTATGAGATCGTGTGTTTGATTCGATAACTTCATGAAATGCGTTTCCGAACTACGTAACTTGAACTTTACTGCGTTGAAACTTAAGTTAACCTAACACTAATGAATCACTAGGTGATGAAATGGAAACTTCAGCAACCCAGCATAAAGGATGGAACTCTAATGTAGAAAGATGATAATTATATAATAATGTATTCACTTAAGCCAAAATATTGTAAAATGTTATGAATGCTAGACAATAAAGTAATGAACGCTTAGCATATAACACAAAAATGTTTTAATATATGCAGACAGATGTAATTTTTTACAGGTTAATTTTACCTTCTGCTTTCAGCATTTAATGTTTTAATTTTTCATAATAATAACATGTTTTCCATTGTTTCAGATTTTTTCTTAAATTCTTCCTGAAATGCAATCAGAATTGTTTGAAAAACGCCGGCAACCCTCGAGATATGAGAAGATTTCAAGTAAGTATACATTTACAAAACAAAAACTTTGTTCGAAAATATTCTCAAAATATTATAGAGTTTAAAAGTGACCATTAGTAAAGTAATTATGATAGCCTCCAAGTAACATTGTAAGTTTTAAGTTGTTATTACTTGCTGTGGGATATTACTTCTGTAATTCACGAAAACGTGTTAAACATTTTATGGCATTTTTATGTGAAAATAATGAAAAGATGCAGTATCGGATATTTAGACTGTCTTTTAAAATATGAAACCGTTAAAACAGTTGAGATATTTATATAGAAATTTACATAATCATTGCACAAACACGATATGTTAAGCCTTCGAACAACGAACACATCTACAAACTGAATAAGGCGATTTTATACCTTCATCACGTCTACGATTACAATAGTTAAATTTCGTCTCTTAAAAGGTCGTTGACTTGCTAGTCCCGCCAGCGTTGCGTAAATTAGAACAGAATTACATTTTGTTACTGAAATAAAAACAAAACAATTCTTAGCGGGGATGAGAACACGCTTCGGCAGTAACTATCTCATCTCAAGGTCCGGCCGTAATTATTCGTGCTGTCGACAGGTAAATGGTCGCTTGTTTACTAGAGTCGAGGAAAAATTACCTTGCAGCTTGCACGCTCCGTCTATACTGCTTCCGATCTAGTGTAAGTCATAAAACGTAGCGGAAAGTTGCGTAGAATCAGCGTACGAAAACTATTTGTGTAAATACTAGTGTAATGTGTAATACTACTATACTATTGATATTCCATAGTTTAGACATCAAAATGGATGTGAGATTTTTTAAATTATGAAGATTTAGTACATAAAGATTACTCACCTACAGATATGGTAGACAGTATTTAAAAAAATCAACAAAGTGTATCAAAATCGTATTTTGTGTTTATTGTTGTTGTTTTATTAGATTAAAGTCTTTTTTTTTAATTACTTTACAATGAATATTGTATCTTATGAATTGGACCACACAGACAGTGGTATCGCCCCTGCTGAAGAAGGGTTGCGTTCACGACTCTTGAATATTTGAAACGCCTCCAATTTAAGAGAGGGATGAAATTAAATTTATTTACACAGACTTACTCGCTTACATTTCTTTAGATTTCAGATATAAATGTTTGATTTTGACTAAAGATTTTACTATGGTGTTGAAAACAAATTGAATCGGAAATGCACGAGAACTAAATAATAAATGAAACAAAATGGATTTCAGTAAACTTGGAGTTTTTATTTACATATGTATAAATAATACAGAAAAACATCGAAGCCTTGCAGCAATTTCGCTTTTTAAATTAACTTTGACTAGGTTAAATCACTGCAATAAAATGCTATTGCTGACGACTTCGACGAATTGCAACCTTCTAATAAATTGTCAAAAGACCTTTTAAATATATAACTTGATAACTAATGAAGATAAGTAATGTCGCACTGTATTTCATAGTTAAACAAAACTTTCACAAAGTTAGATAAATTAATTAGAGGCAACCCTAACGCGGTTGACATTAAAGGTGCAGTCACACTTAAGTCTACTTATGAGTACAAATTTGCTTCCACAGTTGGCTAAGACATATTTGTCTTACGTGGTACTATTACAAACTTTAACCAAATATATTGCTTATATTCATATGCATATAGCATATAATTCTACAAACACTTCCGCCGGTGTGTAAAGCTATGTCTATATTTGGGCTTTCTGTGTGTCATTGAATAATTCAGTGGTCGTTCCCTGTTTCAAGGGTAAGAATATATGGCTATAATATATAACATATATTTGTGGTGGCTCTTTGGGATCGAAGTTATGCAGTCTTCTATGGTGCTAGTGTATTATTTAGATTACTTTGATCGTTGAAATTATTTAAGTTACACCTAAGAAACTTTAAAAATTATATTTAAAAAGTAATTTGAAAAAATATCAAACTGCTGTAAATTCTTAAACAAATAAGCCGCCATTTTAAAACATGAAGGAAATAAATTAAGCAAGGGTTTCCTATTACTACGACGTTTTGAAATACAAAAATACTTAAAAGAAAGCCTTCAAAACAAAGCGTAAACTTTGTTCAACTTGTCAAAACATGCGAAATGCATACACACTCAATGCATTTCCTGGCATACCTATTGGAAGACTTACGTCCATTTCATACGGTCCCGAGACATTGGCCCCTCCCTAGAGACTCTCCCTTTCGATTCCCTTCCTATACGGATGTGTGTGTAACCCCTCATTGTGTGAGACTACGTCGCGGTTATGTGCGGTATCGGGGGTTTATTTTCGTTGACTCACTTTTTTCTTGATCTTGAACTTTATTCAAATGGAAATCAGGTATACTAATTTAACCTTAGCCATCATGAGTAGTAACATGGATATTGATGTTGATTTAAACAATTTTGTGATTTCGTGAAAGTTAAACCAGCTTCATACGATCAAATCTGACATTAACTTTGACTCTTGAGTTTAAACTGTCAGAACTATATCGTCCATAGACGGTTTTAAGGTTTCTCCGAAGAGAGTATGTAGTGTTTTGTTTTTTATTTGATAGATTTATGTAGTGTTTTGTTTTTTATTTGATATCTAACTTATATATATCTCGCAGGTGGTGATATCAACACAAGTAATGGTGGACGGACCGCTGCTCGCCATATCAGACAACATGTTCGTGCACAATAACAGCAAGCACGGCAGACGCGCCAAGCGCCTAGACCCGTCTGAAGGTACTGACGCCGCGCCAGACAATCATTGTACGTTTTGTTTTATTTTTTTATTATTTCCTTTTTTTTTACAATCACATTTTACAAACCACCAAGTTGTTTTTGATGTACTTTTTTTTGTTTTCACGGTTTAAAGAAACAAACTATTGACGACTTTGATCTATATTGACTATCAATAGACATGCAAAATTTGAATGCATACCGGTTCGAGACGGCCATCACTCGATAAACAGAGTTCCTTAGGTGTAGTTCAAATAGGAATAAACTGTGTAAGATAAACTTAAACCTTCATATCCCTTCCTAATACATAAAATAAAACATTTTACGGTACATTTTACACGGAGTGACGCTATAGTCGATCGGTAACAAATGTCTGAGAGTCATAATAGTCCGTTATATGGTGTCGTTTGTATGCAAGGAATCACTGTAGACATTCGCGCACCCTGGGGGTGGCTGGGGGTGCTAGCGGGCAGGGACCGAAAAGGGATAATTTAGTGTGAGATTATTCCTTTCAAATGGTTGGACACGAGAATGAGTCCACGTTTTTCTTGAATAAATTGATCTTACTAAATACAAAATAGAATAGTCAAATTATTTCATTAAACCGATGGAAACTTGTAATCTAATGTACAATTGGTAAATGAGGTCCAACAATAATTTAAAAGACAATATAATATTTTATATTCGCCGGCCTTTATAATACCGTGAACCCAATTTATGAGATTAAATATTATTTCGCCAGAAAATATTTCTATTAAAGGCCAACGACGAAAAATATTTTATTAGCCAAATTAAAAAGGAACCGACTGCGTAATCTCCTTTCGTCCCCTTAAATTCACTTTCTTTTCTCGTCTTTATTACCGAGTCGTTTTGTTCGCAAGATTTGAGCTTCCCCCCGTTGTCTTGGCGCGTGTCCCTCACACTACAACCTTCTTGCATCGCGACCTAACACTTCGATAATGTCATAACAGCCGTTAAACGTTGATGCTATCTCCAACTTTATTGTTTGCCATTAAAATTCATTTTCAATTATCATCGTAGATCGCTTCTTCCCTTTGTAATGGGCCTTTGTAACTTTTATGGTCCACAATTGTCCTTTTTCTGGAAATCTACTAATATAAATGTTCAAGCGGGACGGAATTAGTTTTAGTGATTCGTTTGTTGAAGTTTTTAAGCCCTTAACTTGTGCGTTGTCTGAAATTAAGAACTTTATGGCAATACCTTTAGCTGCAGTAAAATTTATTTTTAAAATTTCATATAAAGTTTTAAGTTACTTTCTTGATAATGTCTAATTGAAAAATCTAAAGGAAAATTGACATCTATTTCAGACTCGAAACTTTGTCGCTTCTAAGTGAATATTTATGTGAATTATTACAGAATTTGCTCACTATGAATAATATCAATTAAGTGCCTTATTTGTTTTTTTTTTTATAAGTTTGGTATTTATAGCTTACGTAACCTGTTGTTGTTTATCATAACGGTAGAAACCGAAGGCAATTTCTTCGTCATCAGACATTGCAGATCCACTTATGGATTGGCTTCTTCTATCTAACATTGAATATTCTTTTAGAGGTATTTTCTCGCAGCAGGTCTGTACCCTCCCCTGCCCGTCGCGACGCCGTGCATCAAGGCGATATCACCGAGTGAAGGCTGGACTTCAGGAGGCTCCACTGTCATTATAGTAGGAGACAACTTCTTCGACGGCCTACAAGTTGTGTTCGGAACAATGTTAGTTTGGAGTGAGGTAAGTGAATCACAGATCATATTAGCGTTTCATTTGTTTTATTTATATTTTTGACTAACTCCTGAAATACGAAAGTAATAATTCACTACAATGAATGTATGAATTTATTCTTATCAATAATTGTTAAAGGAGCAAAACAGTTTTAAAACTATAAATGTAACTCGATTCGAATGGCAATTGAATTTTTATGAGACACTTTTGACCGCGACTCCGCCCGCGTGGAATTAAAATAAAAATAAGAAGAAGTAGCCTATGTGTTCTTCTAGACTATGCTCTACATCCATGCCAATTTTCATCGAGATCCATTCAGCAGTTTAAGCTACAAACTCTAACAAACAGCCATCCATCTATTCATCCATCTAAACTTTCGCATTTATAATATTACTAAGAAGTAAGATTTGATAACATGAAATTGTTTAAGGCTAAACATTACTTGGTTCTATACAATTAATAATAACTTTTTTACCAGTTAATAACATCACACGCGATACGGGTGCAGACACCGCCGCGTCACATACCCGGCGTCGTCGAGGTGACACTGTCATACAAGAGCAAGCAGTTCTGCAAGGGAGCGCCTGGCAGATTTGTATATGTTTGTGAGTAGAAGCATAACATGTATTATTATAATAAATCTATTAGATTTTATAAGAGCATGTGCACACCTGAAACTAAACTATCGCTTTGATTCCTATGAGCATTACGCTGCGCACACTACTAGATGCAAAATAATTGACAATCGCACAATAGTTGTACGATAGTTTAGTCAAAGGTGTGAGTAATTTTAGAGATTCACATGTTTATACATGTATATTGTAACCTAAGTTAATATTTGTATTGCAAACAAAACACGATCAAATCTACTCACGATTGATTAAGAAACGATATATGAACATCCGTCTTATTGCGTAAGATCAAATGAATTCTGATACAAAAATCTCATTGGAGTTTTCTCAAGTAATCCTATTGGCGGATTCGTAACACAATCCGTCAATTAGATATCGTTAGAGTTGTTCGCGTAATGATTGATTTTGTTTTCCTGTTCCGCATAGCAGCGCTCAACGAGCCCACGATCGACTACGGCTTCCAGCGACTGCAGAAATTGATACCGAGGCATCCTGGTGATCCTGAGAAATTACCAAAGGTAAGATACTGACAACGGGTCATAGATTTTGTTAAATACTTATTATAAATACCAACATGACTAAAATTAATTATTGAAAAATCTACCAAGTATTGATCACCCAAAACTATCTAACTACAATTTTGATAATATTGACATAGAAGATGCGTTTTTTAAGCGTGAATAAGTACGGAGTCTATGAGCGGAGTTATCCGCATCTTACGACAACTTTTCTAAGACATGCTCGTTTTCTGAGATAGTAACATCTTTTCATGAACGTAGGTTTAGTCTAAAGCGACAACTTGAAAAGGTTTTCACGAATAATACATGTGCATGTATAAAATATAAATTAGATTTATTCAATTTTGAAGATAAAATTAGTAAAGCTATTTCATACTAAATTTATAATAAGGTGCACCCTATGTGACCACATAACGTACTGAGTATAGTAGTAGGTTAATTTTAAATGCTTGCTTGCTATAGGAGATAATCCTGAAGCGAGCGGCAGACTTAGCGGAGGCGCTGTACTCTATGCCTCGCAACAATCAGCTACTGCCGCGAACGCCACCGCCCTCTGCACCCTTCAACACATACGCACAGGACGCAACCCCCCACCAGTGGACTGAAGGTATGACATTACTATATATGAATGAATTAAAATTGCCTTAGCTTCACAATAAGATGTAATCTTTTAAATACTGTGTCATCAAAGAAGAAAGATCACAAAATAATATCAGATTTCTCTGGTACTAGTGGTAGAATTTGATAACGACCTACAGTTACAGCTATTGGATATATTACAACTGCAAACACAATTACTTACGTAAGTTTAAATAATTTATGAAATGCAAGGATGAGTATAAAATTAGCAGCATTAAATCCGTAAATGTAAAATACATGTGTCGCATGTGGTCCTAACATAATTTGTTGTTGACCCCAGGCTTTTTCTTTTAGAGGAGTACGCGCGCAGCGGCGGCTCGGTGTCGCCGCGGTACTGCGCGGGCGCAGCCACGCCGCACTACGCGCAGCACTACGCGCCGCCCACCTCGCTCTTCAACTCCACGTCACGTGAGTATAAGTAGCTCTTGCATATTTCTATACTCGTAGATCCACCTTATGTTACAAACTATATTCTTGAAGTGTGTTACTTTTTGTGTGTACCAACTAGCATACACATCTAAGCTGCCTTCAGCTTGCATTTAAGTAAACGTCTGCTATAAGTCATAATATGATTACATATGTCTATTTCTGGTAAATCTACTTTTGATGTCTTTACCTTTCAAGGCTTATTTAAGTTAACCTATATCTTTCACCCACACCAGTGTCATTAGGACCTTACCATCCGAGTGCAAATGGACAAATAGCTGACCATCACAGCTATGACGTTTATTACTCGAAAGATAGCGTCCATTCCGATGAAAGGAATGAGAAATGCTCGGACGACCTCCAAGCAAACAGTCATACAAAATGCAGCCCCAGCCATATGAAAGGGCAACAGTGTAAAGAGGCCACGCTAAGAAGCGCGTTCGCGGCTGTAAAGCAGAACCCGCACATAGCTGCCAACATTTAGTGCAGTGTTAGTAGTGCTCCAATTTTTTTTTTACTTTTTGTGTACTACTCAAATCTCCGTTTATCGTAAGACGATATGAGAGATTTAGCCAGCCTATAACTGCAACAGATTTTGAGGTATAGATTGTCATTATCGAGAGACTACATCGTTTTGTTTTCTTGCAGGAATGGGCGGGTTGGTGTCGTCTCCGTTCAGCGTCAATCCGTTCTCTTTGCCGACATGCAGCGCGCAGCAGTACGCACAGACAGCACCTCTAGCCTCCAAGTAAAACCCAATAAATATAACTTTTGTGTCTTCCTCTTTAAGTTTGTGTTATAACTGTTTGTGTAAAGCTAATAGTTACTTGCATTTTATTTTACAAACGAGTAATACGACGATTAAGGTTAAATTTAAAAATTCGTAATAAACATGTTTCACTTTTTAAAAGTTATCCTAAACTTAAACTAGATTATAAATTGTAAGCAACTAACGAAAACATTGTATCTATATTTTTTCAATAACCTGTAAACCTTCATTTGTTGAATCTTAAGGTTTTCTATTATAATTTATCTTTAAGTACTCAATTGAATTTCGGAGGCGGAGGGATAATTTTCATTATACTTAAGAGCAGCAATTGTAAAACATGTAAATATCTTTGTAATTTTCTTGTAAATACTAACACTTTGTAAAATATAAGATTAATTCGTAGTTAATTTGCTAGATCGATAGATGTAGATTTTTATAAAGTCCCTGTTTTAACTTCAACTGCTCAGGATTTCGAATTAAAATCATGTAAAGTATCTCATAACGCTGTTGATTCATGTCGATGTTTTGTTTTTTGTAAAGTCTGTGATATATTTATTGTAAGATGTTTGTAAATTTTAATGTAATCATAAATCCCTGAACTTTTAATGCAACTAATTAGTAATATTATTTCCTTTTTTGCTTAAAAACATCGATTGTAAATATCAGAATTGATCATATCTATCGAAACATATCGTTTACAAAGTAAAAAAATGTATTTGAAATTGTGTACAACGAAATAATGAATCCTGTATACGAAATAGAAAAATAGAAGGGAAAAAACTTACGCAACAATTTTACTTGAATATTTTCAGTACGGAAAACGTATTGGAGGATTTCCTCCGGATGTGTATGTAGTTATATTTAAACAATTGTATATCAAATAAGATATGTAAATTGTAATCGTTCACAAACAAAACTATCGCAAGATACCAAATTAAATTACTACATATTTAATTGAAACTGTTTTCATTTGAATCCTTTTAAATAAAAGATCTTTTACTGATAGTAATAGTTATTACGACTGAGGCTTGACCGAGACAAAAATAATTTAAACACAATAATTTTAGGTATGGCTGGGAATTTCGAACAAGGATTACATTACAAGTGATTTGGCCCATCCATCATACGAGTGATCCAAACAAAAACACCATCACAAATACTTGGGCACCATTGTGATTTCACACATGCTAACGTTCGGACCCCAACTGTAATATTATACTAACTATTTTTGTACTCTTCCAAGGGTAATATTTTCTATTGTTAACAGTGACTAGATAATGCATGGGTTTATCGCTGCTCCTAATTGTGCCGCCGAAGAATGGGGATTGTATTACACGAATTAGCATAAAAAGAGGCAACTAACATTTTGCGAGTGCTCTCTTTTGTAAATATAAATTAATTATGATAATTTCTAGTAGCATTTAAAGGGTCTGGATGTATATATGCTTATTATATTTGACTTTAAATCACTTTAGTTCGGTGAAAAATAAAAATATTAAAAGTTAGACAACTTAATTTTTTTAAGTTCTTAAACAACCCAGGAATTTTTTTAATAGTAATTTTAGAATCTACTAAAAAGAATCTAATCTAATCTCTTTCTACCTAGAAAGAGATGGATCTTTCTACCTAGATAGATTGCGTGAAAGGTGACATGATCAAGAAGGGAGTGATGACTGAGATGACGGATGACAGAGTTATTTGGAGGTTGAAAACCCGGTGCGCCAGCCCTACGGGAGTAGGATAAGGAAGAGGAGATGATGATGATGAGTAATTTTTAGATTCTATACTAAAATTGTTGGACAACCTAAATACAAATAGCCAACAACTTAGTGAAATTGCCTAACATTTCATAGTCGCTACACTAGCGCCATGCGCGACGCACGTGCCTACGCCGTAGCCACGCGACTGAATGACATTCCCTCGTAGCTTTTACTAATTCAACAAACACAATTATCATGTAAAAGAAATGCGATATGGACGAAGGAGACTGAAACGATTACATATAATTTTGGGCCCAGATATAAAAATTTGAAAATAGTGTTATTTAATAGATTAATTTTTCAATTTCTCGCTGAATATTTTGTTATTTTTCACAATCTAACCATTATGTAACTTGAGTTTTATTCCATTGAAACTTAGGTCAACCTCACACTAATGAATCACTAGTTAATGATAACATAAATGAAAACTTCAGAAACCCAGCATAAATAAGGTTATATTTACTTATAAAATGAGTTACAACCCATTGTCATACAGACAGAATCGTTTCATCGTCCAAAGCTTAGTTTTTTCTAGCTTACAGCGATTAAAACTACACTTTGAAATGTGATATCGTAAACTCATCAAGGATAAGTGACATTTTTATCTGTCCGGACACATATTTGTCGTCCCCGAGCTAAGTTAGTTAAGTGAACAAATCGTGGCTGCGTGCACGCGTGTCGGCCACGTGCCGTGTGACCGCGCATTACTAAATTAGCGCTCCGTGTGCGCACGCCCTTAAATCGTATTAGTAGGGGCGGGTCGGGTTACTCTAACTCGAATTATTTTTCGGGGAAATTTTAATGCGAACAAATGTGATCGACATTTGCAGATTATTGTCAGACAACTATTTTTATGTTATCTATTTTGTTGAATTAATAACGACATAGTTTAATGTTGAGTTATATTAAAAGGAAAACTAAACTATATGACGCGTTTATAAATTCGTTTAATTATTAATCTTTGATGAGAATGAAAAATTGTAATCTTCTAATTTACAAATATCAATAATAGAAAAACATCGTATGATCGTTCAATATGTTGACAAAAACGATAAAGAAATTTCATAATGCTTCGAATTTCCTTTCACTTTTCTTGTGAGTTCACATTACGTATTTGTTTTGTATTTCCTGCTAAATAATTTTGATTGATAACAACAAGTGGCCAAAGAAATCAACATTGAAACAAACAAACACCATTGACTTAAAACCGGGAAAGCTCGTGGAAAATAAAACAAAGCGTGAAATGCGTAAGAAAGTCCTTCAGCGGGTGGCCAGGGGGAGGTAAAGGGGGTGGCCGACAATAGGTGTACAGATAACTTTCCTTCCATAGTAGAGTCAATACCGACCCTAGGGAGTTTTACCCTCGGGGCTCGGTCGCTTGGGAAAACTAGACCCAACAATATAGAAAAGGACAGATTTATACGTCGTCCGCGTGCGGGAAGAGTGCACGATTGTACTTATGTATTAATAATATATAAAGGAAAAATGTCGAGGACGTGAGCGGCGTGATATGTAGCGACTGTTAGCGGGAGAGGGATGGATGACATCAATTTGTCGTGTCGTGATGGGGTTTTATTTTGTTTCAACGTTTTCAATTCTTTTTTTCAATCGTTTATCTTTTTTTGCGATGGTCTAAAACCTGTATCGGTTTATTTTAAGTTTAGAAGCAACATTGCATACAATAAAAGTAATCTTTAAGCTTGTTAATCGTTGCATTAAGCCCTATAAAACAAATAAACATCAATTATTAAAATTGTTTATTTATTCTTCCTTTTTGCTTACAAACTTGAAAGTTGACTTATATTGGTTGCAAGCTGTTGACTTAAGTGTTAGTGTGCAAAGTCAACAACAAGAATTCGGTCACATAAGACAGTTGTAAAACTGTTATAAGGCGATATCGTAGCGGCGGCGAGGCGTGTCAACGACGCCGGCGTTAAGCGAAATTGAGTGAGAGTCGAGTTAAAGTATTAAAAGTTTTCAGCCAGCGATCCTAGTGAGCGGAACAAGCGGAAGACGTCGCGATCTACCGCGATAGGGATGTGACGAACTGTGAGGTTATTTATCGATAATGTTTATCAAAATATCAACTTTTAATTACAGGCATATTTTTAATTTATCTAACGCCATATAAGAAAGATATGAAATATAAAATTTCCTAATACCAACACATCTTGGTAAACAATTAAAATATTCCAAGTTGGCTATTAGTCGATATAACTTGAAAGTAGTTATTAAAGAAAGTCACTTAATGTCGTCTCAATTTAACAATAAAGTTTTTGGTTAAGTTTTAAGTTATTTAATGTTTTTTTAAATAATATTTCTGTTTACGGAATTCCGTAAATAATATCCTTTTAAATAATTATTTATGTTTCAGAGGTTCTATTTAAAAAATAAGAATGAACATACTCTTATGATTTTTTTGATAAGAAAATATTATCGAATAATATCGATAAAACAAATTCAGTCCCATCCCTAGATCTTTAACACGGTGTAAGTTAATAATGTAATAGAATTACGAGGAAAAACTGTTGAACTCCAGTGGAGCGGGTCGCGACTTAATTGTAGCAGTTTGTTCGAAGCCGACAGCCCGACTTGCATTTAATCTATAAGTAAGTACCTTTCTATAGACAACTAAGTACAATGTTTAAGTTGTATAAGAAACTATTATGAACGAACTAAAGCTATAATAAAACAAATATATATTTTAATGCACACAAAATACTTCTAATACGTCTGATATCTGTAATAATAAAATTATGTTAATTAAATACCCTTTACCAAAAACCAAATAAACAGCAGGATTTTGGAAAGTCCTGAGTGATAGCTCATGTAAGTCGATGAAACTCAACCGTAGTACTGAGACTAACTGTTTGAATATGCATAGACGTTAATAAAACTGCACTCAAATGCACATGAGTTGGCTGCAAAATTTCCTGCACTGACGCCTCGGGATGTACCGGACTGAAGTTAGTTTCAAATATCAAGCGAACGCAGCAGCAGTTTGGTAAAAATTAGGCATTCGTGCTGTCAAAAATGTTGCCAGAAATAGTGAACTAACGTAGTTCGTGTGCACTTCGCGCTCAAAGTCTACTAAAAGCTTTCAAAATTTTCCAGTCGTTTTTAATTGTTGGTAAATTTTTGTTCATGTATTTTCAGTGAGAAGTAGAGATTTGTTTGATAAACGAGGGTACTGAATAGTGAATACAATGTTGGTGGGGTAGCGACACTTATCATACTTGATACTAATATTATAAATGCGAAAGTTTAGATGGATGGATGGATAGATGGTTTATTAGAGTTTGTAGCCTAAACGGCTGAACGGATCTCGATGAAAATTGGTATAGATGCAGAGGATAGTCTGGAAAAACATATAGGTTACTCACTTTTGTTTTGATTTTTTTAATTTTACGCGGGCGAAGTTGCGGACAACAGTATTGAACAAAGAAAATAAATACTACGATAATGGTACACATTCAATAGACTAAAAGATACAAAATTATCGCATACGATTTTTTTACATAAGAGTTATTTTAGTAGGAGCATTCAAATGTGGTTATAAGTAATATAGTGTTTAGGATTCATCGTTATTCATATGTTTTGTTATACGTACTGTCCGTTCATACATCGAATGGTGGGTTCAATACAAACGAGATATGTTTGTTAGCGATTTTCGCGCGTCCCTTATCAAGATCACATCGAGTTTTATGGGTCTAATCGCGGCGACCACAAATAGGACCCGCGTGGCCGATTTCCTATCCCGACCGATTATAGGATTATAGCTAATTAGCTATTAGCGATACAGTGTTACTTAGTACGCAATTTTGTGCCTCTAATGCGTTAAACCAATGGACACAGATTTACCAAAATACATGTTAAATTTAGAAGAACAATATATCAGTACTCTTTTATGTTCTATAAAAGTTAAGAAATAAAACTCACAGAACCATATTTATGTGCAAAACAGTTATTCAATAATATATTTTATTTGTAACAAAAATGTAGTATTCGAACTAAAAGAAACAAATAACTGATTAATACAATATCTTAATTTAATAAGGACATTTAAACTAAGGCTTTAGGTACAATTTTTCATGGCTAAGCGCTCGCAGGCCGTCCCTCTAAGCTCCCTTATAAAATTGGTAAGCTACTTATCAGAGATCGATTTCATGCGGCAATGTTTTATAGACTGCGCAGTTTTATATGGAATACGTTCGGTCGGGGCTTTAGCTTTACGACACTCAAAGATTTCACATTTAAACTATAACTAGCATAAAAATTTCTGGCAAATAGATGTAGTGTAATTTTAGACAACAATTTAAAAATCACCTATTAATAACAATATTTATTGAACTACGAAATGTAAAATTAAAATGCTTAGGTGATAGGTCTACGATTCATTAATTCCAAAAGAAAATGAATAGAATCTCTATAAATGTTCCAATAAAAAGTCCACGCGTGTTTTTTTTAATTTAATTTGATAAATATTAATATAAAACAATTCTACCAGAAAATATATAATACAAATTTTAATAATAAATTAGCATTACGCTAGGCAATTTTTTTAAGAAAAACGTAGACCATAGTAATGCAATAAAAAATTATTCAATAGATTCCTCGCTAAACAAGATTTAGTAAAATTACAAGTTACGTTAGAAGTTTTAAACTTCCAAGTTCCAAGTTTTCGGCTTCTGAACAGACGACCGGCGCCATCTTGCTGAAACTGAAACTGAATAGTTCCAACACTTCTCAACAGATGGCGCTATTCAATCTCTTGGGATATCTAAAGCGAACCCGTTTTCAGTTTGCACCGTCCTGAAACACAACAAACCGGCTTGAGAAAGGGAGAGAGAAATTCTCAAGGCTCTCTCGTCGATTGCGTTTTGGGATAACATTGTTGTGCTGAAATTTTCCTTTTTGCCACGATTGAGGGTGGTTTTTTACCGGCCAATGGGAGTATCTTATATCAATTGGCCACTCCTACCCTGTTTTGATGCCTACTGGGAGTTGGATGGAAAAAAACGTTGGCAATAGGTAATTTTCAATGTCGTTTATAGGTGACGTAATTGCGACTTTATAGACGGACGTCGGTCGGTTCGTAAACCCACCCCCAGGGTGCTGTGGCGCTGATTGAATACGGAATCAGTACAAATTTAACGATCACGTTTGCGTTAGATACTGTTTTACATAATTTAAAACATAACATTGTTATGTTAACAATAAAATAGATCTTTAAGAGATATTATTTATTTTATAATCATACTAGCTGTTGGCCGCGACTTCGTCCACGCAATATCAAGATAAAAAGTAGCCTATAATATGCCCGTCTATGTCAGCTACTCTTCAGTGAAAGTCCGGTCGAAATCGGCCCAGTCGTTTCGGAGATTACTCGGAACAAACGTGGCTTGCGGACAGACAAAAATTTTATAAATACGACTTTCGTTACCGGCAACGCAAATACATCTTCCAGAAATCTCGAATTTTTCTTTTGATATTACAAACAGACACTCCAATTTAATTATATTATATGTATAGATAGATGCAAGTATGTAAACCTATAATTGCAGCCTATCCACCGCTGCTACTGGCTTGCGGATGATTCCAAGGGTTCTCGCGGAAGATCAGCGTTGGGTACATCAGTGTGTAGCACCCAGCATTCAAAGCTGAATGTGGACCCAATTCGGACAGCTTTGCAATGCTCATTATAACATTTTATTTAATTACAATTTAATTATTTTCTTTTTAATTACTGTATGTCATGTTTTTTTTTTTGCTTTTTCTGATTGTGTTGTTAAGGGTTATTGTATTTATTTATTTTAAATTACAATGCTAAGGAAATAACATAAAAATAAATATATTAAGATATTGAAATTAAATGTTCACAATTTAATGGTCAAAATTAATTTAGTTATCACGTGTACCTACGTTGAATTCGCGTTAATGTAAAAAAACATTATAGATCTCCCGATCAACATCTGAGTATCTGACTAGAATATTTCACCAGGTTCAGAAAAAAATGTATTTGCTTCGAATGATATACTCTAAAAATATTTGCAAAACGTATTGTGAATTAATTTAAATATGCATTTATTGTTAAAGTTATGTAGATATGATTTTTTTAATTAACTTTCACTAATTTACTGTGAAACGAACCACTTTAGTGTTATCGGTCAATAAATTAAGCGTCATGTAATTATGTACGTAATCATATATATATATTTTTTAGATTAAAACTTGGATCTTCCTTTATACTTTTAAAGTTTCATATTGACACGACTAATGCAAAGTAATGGATAGTTTAAAAGCTTCTTCGTAGGTGCGAAAGCTCTTCGTGTGGTCGTATGCAAAGATATTGATGGATAAGCGACGTGTCCCTGGGAATAAGGCGGTCCCGACACGGCTTAGCACTTTTAAGGCAACCCAACGCTACAAGTTTGAAGTAAATGTTATACGGACTTGCATCTAACATATTTTAGATGTAGTGACTAGTTCAATTCTGTGTTCAGAATTGAAAATTTAAGTTGTTTGCTGATAGATAAGAATATAAAAGGTGACACTTAAAAATAATGAAACAACAACAGATTACACTGCGCTCTATAAATGGATAGGTCAATGATTGAAAATGATAACCTTTACTTCCATGTGATTTAAACGAGGCTGTCCATGATAGTGGTAGTTAATTTTACCTTTATTATTAGTTCGAATCCTTAACTACGCAACCAAAATGGCGAAAGTCAAATAAGCACAAAATGCAGCACCTATCCTGTTCACTTATAGAGGTCTGTACAAAAAGTGCATTTTTTATGTCATTGTATGTCAATGGTGTCAGTTCTTAGTACGAAAACTATTGCGTGTCTAGGCTCAGTGTATGAATCATACTAGAAATAGTACAACATATGACAAACAGTTGATTATAGACTGTGGAAGCATAATCATATTTCAATCTTATATCGCTTCACCCCTTTCGACAGTACGTCATAATACCATGTGTTAAAGCAATTACCAGCAATGGCCACACACAACAATAGCGACTGTAACAAGTGCGAAAATTTGACAAGCAATAAATTCAATTTGAACGAGACTTTTGTTGTTTTTATTGACGTTCAATGTACGGTGAAATGAAGACATTTAAAGCCCAGTTAGGGTTAGGATTGTGTTATTCTAAAATTGAAACAGCCCTTTGACGGCCATTGTTCATTTTGACCAAAACCAAACTTTTGTAAAACTGCAAATAACGTTAATAGATAATACTGCCTACGTCGCATTCGCAAAAAGCTTTAAACTACTTAATTTGATTGAATAAAGCCATATACCGTTAGCATTCGATTAAACTAAAAATCTCTTCACGTTTTCTACAATCTACTAAGTCTATTCTAAGTCTAGTTTTCACAATCGAATATCGTTAAGTGTTGATTTTACTTTTATCAACAAATTATTTTTGTTTCGCATGCCAAGATCCGAAAGCTTTACATTGGCATGACATTCTAATGCTAAATAAAAGAATTCAATCCGACATTAGCCAGCTTTAAGGGGAAAATAAATCAGATAAGCGGCTTGTTTATTCGAAAGAATTTCAATCGCGAGGTGTTCGCGCCTCACCTGTCGCGTCCTGTTCCCGTCGACGGGATATTAATGAATTTCACCAGATTCCTCCCTCACTTTGTGCGGAATTCCCGCGTTTATGCCAATCTTTTTAGACGTGTTAGATTATACTTTATGTACCGTAATAGATTATGTTAGCGATACAAGGAAAACATCTCTTATGAGTTGCCAAGATTTTTCTACAGAGGATAAAATAGACAGAGAATTGTAGACATACTGAATTATAGAGTATCTTCGGTACTAAAATTACAATACTATAAATTTATTAGGTATTAAGAACTTAAAGACCATCTGAAAGGGCACAAAAATTAGTTGAAAAATTTATAACACATACTTCTTAATACTGATAAATCCTACTGAAGAGCCTACTCTATTCTATTGTTATAGATTAAAAATGTGTTACTGAGTTTTTTTTATTGAAAAAGCCGACTTATATTCTCCATACAATATCCGAATATTCAACACAGATTCTTTGATTTTATCATAAAACTTTATTATTTTTATATTGTTGCTATTAAGAAATCAGAAACACAATTTTTTGAAATTTCTTTAACTACACTGTTATTACAACGTATTAATGTTAATCTTTACGTGCTTTTACAGTGTATTAGGAATATGAGGTTTTCAATTTTAAACCGACAACAATTGTTTTGAACATCTATTTGATACCAGTATATTCGCAAATGGTTATTCTATAAACACTATTAAGTTAACAATTAGGAATTGGCTGCACACGGACCGGTGTGCGGGGCCATGCATCACCGTGTCAAACGGCATTGTACCAGATGTATCGCATAACAACTTCATTTTATACGAATCGTAATCGACCGGGGGACGCTAACTGACTCGAAACAGAGTTACATTGCTAAAATATGGACATGACGTTAATTATGTTTTTGTTTTCATATGCAAAAAATAGTAATTTAAGTGGATTGCTCCAACCATTGACTAATTTATAACTGAGGTAAAAGATATAGACTAGTTATTTCATACATAACAATACTGTTTTATATTCTTTTATTTCTATCTGTAAAGAATGTCAAAAAATTTAAGATTTTCATAGAGTTATTGTTTACTTATTAAAGTTAGAAAATTTGGTGGAAAATTAAAGTACATTATGTCATAAAAATGAATTAATATTGTTATTTGGTCACATCCATACGTTTCCAACGTCACCCCAGGTCCGAGGGGCGCATACGCACATCGTAACCCCGGATTGTGTAAAGTACGAAATAATTTCACGCATCACGTGTCCCGCTCCCGGATAATGACCCGAGAATCTCCCGGGCGATATCCGGCCCCGGACAAAATAAATACGCGGCTTCTAATAAGGGCACGGATAAGTTTTCCCAAAGAAACCTTTGAATTAAAAATACATTACGCGATCGCGTATTTTACTTGCAAAGTATTTTTTCCTTCTTTTGTAATCTTCTACAGTATTTATTGTGGTTAATTCAAGGGATAATATAATATTATTTGATATCACAACCGATAAAGCAAATTTAAATCAACGGTATGCAATTCACAAAACACAAGATTATTAAACTTTACGCATAAAATACAACTACGACTTTAAACATAAGGATTTACTTTTTCATATTACTTCAAAAGGTTGTTAGGAGGATTGATTATTAAAGTCAATCAATGGACACAGCAAATATTAATCAAGAACGAAACAAAAAGCAATAAACTTCAATCAACAACACATTTGAAGAAGGACAAACAATCGGTTCCCTCGCGATCACCGCTGCCTCTGAACGCAATGTTGACAGAACCAATGAACATTCTTAATTATTTGCCCGGTTTAAGTAAACATCGACCCCGCGCATGACATCTTTCCAACGTACCTTGAGCTCTGAAACTACAATGACACCCTAATCCACCACTAAAACGCTGTAACAAGGATATTTAGAAGGGATCAAGCTATTGTGGCTGATTCAAACTATTGTTTGACATCGCATGCGGGGTCTGTCTCAATTAAAAATATTACTAACAAGACAAACAGTTGTCGCTACGAACTTTCGGATTTTAATTGGCTGTTTATTCAGAGATATAAATCTCTTTATTGAAATGCAAGGTGACCAATAAATGTATTCAAAAAGTCACGTAATTTTTGTTGTACCACAATTAATGTCTTTATTACCTTGATCATAACCTGTACAAGATTTTTCAAAATGAATTAAACATCTGTTAAAATGAAGAAAGCCTGATAAAGCATGTTCAGTAAATCAAAATTACTATTATAGTTTAATTAGACATTTAATTCTTTAGATTTAATATTAGATTCTATTTGATTCTTGGATTGATTTTTGAAGCTACACAAACTAAGGGAAACATTTCGATGCTGCAAGCCCCTAAGCAATAACATATCGAAATGCAGAATATAAGTGACAAACATCAATTCAAAGACCATTTTAAAACATTCACATTTAACTCCCCATAGATTATGTAGAAAAGGGAGCGGGTTTGCCCCATTTGGCTTTACTGTTTTATCAGCAAAGTCGCAGGGCAGCCGATATCTACGGTTAACATCGCGTGGGTCAGCCGAGGTCTTGTAGTGTCAAGATGAAAAGCTTGTTATGACAAGGGTCACTCGCTTAATGACTTTCAGTTAATTTAAAATTACATTCCCATTTGGTCATTTTAGACGTAATAATTGATTTTACCATTGGCCTGTTACAAAATTTTACCAATATTGTTAATCAAAAGACGCCGATTGATGATACGCGGTGTAATATAACATGTTACACGACGAGTATTTTTGTATGAGTATGGTGTTACGGCATGAATGCTTACCTTGTAACATGACATCGGGTAATGTCCGTGAATATGAGGAAATCTATGAATATGTATATGTGAAATGGTAAATTATAAACATGCCATAATGTTATAAAATTCCCGCATTGTATTGTTTCCTCGCACCAGCACCACGACATCCGTGATGCGAGCGCGTAATCAATCAGTAATTCAGAAGCGTCGCGCGTTGTGACGCCCAAATCACTGGGGATTTAAAATTCCAACAAAGATTTGGATCTTTGCCTTTATGACGTTTGGCTTTGCGTTTAAAAACCGAACGCCTCCGCCTTCCGCAACAATAAGCAAGGAATGAATGCGCGGTAATTTTAAAAGCTTTCACGGCTGTTTTCCGAATTTGCCGCCGCTCCTTGGGGACGTTTGTATGATTATTGATGTTTTGACAGGTTTTTTTTTAATTTTTTGACAGACTACGTTAAACAATGGATGGAATTATTTCGTAATCTACTAAATGGAATTCGTTTAACGTTAAGGTATTTTTTAATTTCCATTGCGACTTTTTTCTTTACAATAAAAATACCTTGATATCTCTTCCGCGTCTATGATTTGTTCATACTAAATTAATTTGATTCGATGATAAATTCATCTTATAAGTAACAGTATTTATTTTACGCAAGATTTTCGCCAATATGGCGTCGTTGTCGAGAACGCGATGAGCAATTTCGCTCGACGTGATTGGTCGAATTTCCCCGAGGACGTTCCCGCGACACAACTCTTAATTTCTTGCTTCGACCGAGCTTTCTGCTGTCCGACTATGAAAGTTTATCATAAACTCGTTACTCGCATAACAGAGCACGTGTCGGACCAGAAAGAGAAGAAACATTTTAATATTAAAAGAAACTCCACGTGTTATGCATTATATTTACGTGTTGCAAAAATAATACTTACTTAATATTATACTTAATGAGACTTAACGTCACCTATGATCAATATAGAACATCTCGCTTAACTCAAGTAGGCGTAACTTTAAACCCCAATTGCTCGAAACAAAACCACACTCAAATCTATCCCCCGATGCGGAAGAGTGAACTGGCACTCATTTTGAGCTTTGAATTAATGAATATTAAGTAACGCACGATATACCGAGACAATATAAATTTAACACAGCGCCATCTAGCGAGTAGACATTTAATTTTCTTCGATCCTGAGGGACTGGATTTGAAATTTAAAAATTATAATTTACACAACATATCTATTTACTGTTTTAATTTTATATCTTACTAATATTATAAATGTGAATATGATGGATGGATGGATGTTTGTTAGAGTTTGTAGCCTAAACCGCAGAACGGATCTCGACGAAATTTGGCATGTATGTAGAGTCTGGAAGAACACATAGTACTTAGTTTTTTTTTAAATTCTACGCGGACGGTCGCGGTCGAAAGCTAGTTGGCATATAAAGGTGACAATACTGACATTATTAAGTAGAATATCTTGTGATATTTCCGTTTCCAGTTCAAATATTTCTACATTTTATAGTTGTAATATACAATTAAATATTTTTACATCTTTAACATTATTCTTCTAATTCATTATAACGTGTATTTGTTACATAGTCGAATGAATTCTTAGTTGGTATTCCGGGCGGCTACGTTATTACGCCAGTCTTGGACGATGATGGATTGTAAGCACCAAATCACATGAGATTTAACCTTCCCTTACTATGGGGTACAAAAATAGATGGATATTCTCAAAAGCATTTTTTTATCTATACTAATATAATAAAGCGTAAACACACACTTCTTTGTTGCCTAAGATGTCCGCAATTACAGCATATTTTTGAATAATTCTTTTTTTAATAAAAAGCCCTACACTTACGTCACGCTTTAGGCTATATATTTTCACGCCATTAAATTTAGGGGGTAAATATTTTGGATAAAAACCCTAACGTGGGAAAGAGACCATAAGTTGCTGCCAACATCAAGGAAGCAAGATTGCCATGGTTTGTCATCATGTCATGTCATTTTGACATTTGCAATTGATAATTTGACAAATGTAGGTAAACAATGAAATAAAGTTTTTTATAATTTCACGCGGATGAAGGCGCTTGGGAACAGCTAGTTTGGTAATAAGTATAGGTCATTATTGTTTCTGTTTTTGGAAAGTAAGTCACAGATTTTAATCTTATACAAATAAAATATAATGTCATACTCGTGTTTAAATATTGGAAAAATGCATTGATTGTTCTTTGCTGCTATTATTTTAGTGATGGTGTTAATTAATATTGTATTTTTTTAACAATTCCTATCAAATATATTGAATTTAAGAACTTTCACCTTTTAACCCTTAAATGCATCTTGTTGCCAAATGTATACATACCACGTTTTACGTTATTATATTGAAATCGTATGGTATGTTTCCGAACGCACTTTGACGACCATAGGTATAAAAATATATTGTGTTTTTTTCATAATAAATACCTATTTTTTATATACAAGATTTTTAATGTTATATGTACCTAAAAACTTTCCAGGGCGCAATAAAAAAACCATGCATTTAAGGATTAAAGTTGGTTTAAAAACAAAAAGTATATAACACTTATCCGTGTATTTTCGTACCGTGTTAGTGACGGCTACGTATTACCATTCGCAACATTGGCTCGGCGACGGTGGGCGCGGCGGTGAACCCAACATAAATATTTGAGGAAGTTGTGACGACTGTCTTATGCTTAATTTATTTTGACAAATCATCTTTTCTTTGTATGTTTGGGATAATGTTTACAATAGGGACTTGTGGAAAAGAAATTTACGGGTTTTTATATGAATTATAAAATGTTATATTAGCTTTGATGTATTTTATCACAGAAAGTATGCGAATTGCTACTAGATTTGGTAAAAAAAAATACTATAGGTTACACGTGCCATTATTAATTTAAGCAGTGAAGCAGTAAATGCACTGTTAGTCTTAGGAAAAAGTGAAAATACACAGTGTAAGTTAAGAAGAAATTACGACGAAATCACGGCCACGACATAGAGACAGGACGGCGTTGGAATTCACCTCTTCTCGTAATTAAGAATACACTATTAAAATCGAATTAATTATTCTCTTACATTTTGCCTTAGAATTAAAAAAAGTTTGTCGTCACAACGTAATAAATCTGTAAATAATGAGTCTTTGAATAAAATCCCTATTGTACTGACCCCATCAGTTCAAAGTAAAGAAACATAATGGACACAAACGAGAGCATTTTAAATGACATAGTTACCTTTGTGCAGGCAGATGCAAATATTGAAGCGGAGATAGTTCCACATGAAGTTAAATAAGTAAGCCGCGAGCAAATCCCAAAAGGTCGCGCGATACGACATTCGGCGAGCCTTTATTTTACCTCCTCTGTAACCTCCCCTTATTAACAGGGTGCTCCTATTCGTGTTATTCCAAATTAAAGATGAATATTACTCCAGAGTTAATAAGAGATACAGATCATCTATCCGTGATAATTCATATAAATGAGGCCGAAATTAACATTTTCTTTCGACGTCAATGATAAATGACAAATTACTATTTTTTTTTCCTAATTTAAAAGATTTCACCAATGTTGCCTAGACGATAACACTAGAATTAATATGACATGACAGAAATAGACAATTAAAACAACAAAAAGAAAATTAAAATAATTTTAATGTTTGGCATCCGCCTGTATAAAGATGAAGTAGTACTGGCAGATACATTTGACACAGCTTCATAATATATGAGACGAGTTAACAAGCATGTAGTTACTGGCTAGCCTCCACTGACGGCGACGGCAGCGGCCCGACTGGGAATAACTGTACGACTCTATGAACGCGGAAAATTACTCGCAACTGCAACTTGAGTAGCTTTTCAAAGTAATATAAAACATTTGAATTTGGAATACAGATTTAGAAAAATTCCCGACTGAGAATGAAATCGTAAGTACAGTTAAGGAAGTATATTTCCTACCCACTGCGGTGAATAAAGTTGTCACAGTAACATTCTAGTGCTGTAAAAAGAAAGAATGAAAATGTAATCTATTTCCGGGAATCATGCAATGTAAAAAAAATTAAAACTAAATCTATATTAAAGAACTCCACTAGTAAAGCATTAATGACCGAGTGTGAGTATTAACTTATTTACTTGCCATGTAAGCCAATCTATCATTCAAATTAATTCGTGAAGCCTTTACGGTCGTATTCGCAAAATTAATTGCATTCCACAAAATGGTCAGGTGAGGGCGGAGACTTGGGCCGCTTCTGACCGAAACTAATCCGTCTCACTAATTGTGTTAGCGACAACTTTGATCCTCATTCCCGACGTCGCTTCCCTCAGGATATGATCCAACAAGAAATTAGATTAGATATAGTTGTTGGCTTCGTTAATAAACGGCGAAAGTTACCTAGATAAACGGAGAATGTTCGATGTGTGCCGTTGCCGAGAATCGATATAAACACGACTAGCTTTCAATTACATTTACAAATGCACTATTACAATAATTATTTAATCAAACATTACTAACATAATTATACATAATATGAGTATTTAAGAAATTTTGTTTCTAATAGACATGAATTAAAAATTCATCATCAACAGCTCACTATACGTCCCCACCGAGGGGCTCGGCGCCTACCCTAGAGTTAGGGTGACTAGGCCATAGTCAACCACGCTGGCCAAGTGCGGGTTGGTTGACTTCACA
>LD700011.1:3780723-3802687 GCA_003118335.3 Papilio memnon | reverse complement strand
AATACCACGACCACAAAGAAGACAGGCGTGAAGTGGATGTAATTCCGATTTTCGTTTGATGAGTGTGGTGCCGGAGGCCTCATTTTAGTCCCTTTCCCTTCCCACCATTTTTTTATACGGAGAAGATAGGAAGGAAAAGTGGATTTGACGCTGGATGAGGCGCATAGGAAATATCCTGTCCATGTGCATCTCCTTGTACGTTGATTAAGGATAGGTAACGCACCTGCAATTGCAGATGTATATGGACAGCGATCGCTTCGCTGTCTCGGCGAATTCAATTGGCCACTCGCTCGTTTGCCGACTTATGATATTAAAAAAAATCTCTATCAGCCGTTATATTAAAATTCACTCTCTTGCGTATATCCTCTTTTACATAATCCATTCATATTTTCCTCAGTCTTCTTACCTTTGTAGCCATGTAGATTCAATCTTGTTTATGGGATTCTTTTACGGATTTTGAAGACATTGTGTCAAGCGTATAATAATCTTGTCCAAAACCATATACAGGAATACAGATTTCTTTTTGACTGTAGCTTCATTCTAAAATATTTTATACTTTGTGAATGCATAATAGCATAGTTGGTGCGAATGCTGTCAGACTGGCAGTGGCGGAGTTGTGCGATAATGCACGTATCGGCGCGTTCTATCGATACTCGTGACGTATCCACTTGTATCATAATACATATCACGCGTACAAATACCAAACTAGATGAACGAATTTTATACAAATTGTTTCCTTGTCGCTCTCAACGATACAGGACTAGGAGAAAATGTTACAAATTATTGAATTAAAAAAAATCTTATGTCATTTTATTACTCTCAAATATTTATTTCTCTAAAGTATTTGAATCTTTTAATCTCCGTAAACGCAGCAGATACCAGAATATTCCATCCCGTAAAGTAAGAATACTCAATATATGCTAGCGAAAATTGACCTTAATCAATTGAATTGAAGATAATTTATTTAGGAATAGTAGATACAAGATGAGTACTCACTTGAATAATTAATTTACAGACACTATTGAAATCTAATCCGTTTATACCTTAGGTACATTTATTTTGATGAAGTATATATATATATATACTTATTATTATGGATATTCAATAAGGTTTTGTAAATGGAAGTCGATGGAAATATAGTCAGAGAGGTAATAATACTCCAACGTACAAAATGAAAAATTATCAATTTTACACGTGCGTTTAAGACGGCATTTTAACGATGATTAATTCAAAAATTGTTACATTTTGTGCATGACACATAGGCTATTGACGTAAAAGAAAAAATCAAGACACGCAGACAATTGCATCAGTAAGTACTACACAGATAAACACCTTATTTACGTAATTGAAAACAAAGAATTCGCGTCGCTCTATACAGTGACGTTCACGAGTATTATCTTTTTTTAATGGTATAATTAATAATTTCACACCTTCTATTTTTGTAATAAATATACCGCAGGAAATTATAATTTACGAAATAAATAAAAGTGGATCTAAGTTTTAAATTATTGTTAGTAGCGAACTCATAGTTTCAATTTCGGTTCGGATTATTGCGGGTAACCGGACACATTTTTATTCGCCCACAAAGGAGGGTAGATTTGAATCCTTCGGTTCGGTCGAGTGCGCGCTTGCGGAGAGGTCTGCGGGCGAGAGAGTCGATTGCAAACAGCCCAGCAAGTCAGTCTGTTATAAAAGTGTCATTTTTGTTAGCAAACGGAGTCGCGTCGAATTTCGGTTTCACAGTTAGAACAATAATGGTGCAAACGGGTGTAATTGCAGGTAGCATCGCTGGCTATAGTCTTGACTTTATTAATACCAACAGTGACCAGGCACTGCAGGCAGTGAATGGAGCTTCGAGTTGGTAAGTGCCGT
Organism: Papilio memnon; assembly: GCA_003118335.3. Classification (NCBI taxonomy): domain Eukaryota; kingdom Metazoa; phylum Arthropoda; class Insecta; order Lepidoptera; family Papilionidae; genus Papilio; species Papilio memnon. The sequence continues at coordinate 3,800,815 of LD700011.1, read as the reverse complement.
TTTATCCTTCTTCATCCCCTTGTTTACAAAATCATGCCCCAGGTGAATGCATAAGGTAAGATCGTTTTGGAACTTGTGTGTTGTAAAAGTATGTACTATGTTGTTTGTCGCCTTCTACGGCTGTACTATACGGCAATGGACTATAATGAAGTAAATATTTAAAAAAATACACAAATGATCACGATTATTGATGTCTGCTCATCCCACGATGTGACGGGTGACGTGTTTTTGTCAGAATTAACAAGCATACTTATCTTGGTTTTCTATTTCAAAGATATATTTATGATCTTTTTAATACAATGTGGTACATTGTATAATATGGCATGGTATACACATTATTTCTTTACGAGGCGACGCCATTATCGCATAAAATCTATACCCAGATAAGGTTAATTGTATCGGTCACGTGACTATCTTGTGAAAAAAAACTGTCGCATGTCATATAGAAGCTGTTGGTATCTTCGTTATAAATTGTGGGAAGGGTTAGAAAATCTTGATATCTAGGTTAATCTTAAGGCGAGCATTATTTTGTAGTCAAAACCAATTCATTGTCAGAGTTTAAAAAATATTAAATTATTATTTATAAATAATAAATACCAGTATTTTAATATATTACTGATAGGTACGTTTTTCTTTTAAAAAATTATAATGTCTTCCACTTAATAAGATAGGTAATGTCAATGTCTTTGTTCGTGTCTTTGTTTGTTCGTGAGCATTACTATCGAATGTTGCGTCTTTCATCATTCTTAAATTGTTGTTTATCATTCAACGTAATCTTGTTGAATTTTTACTAATCTATCCCGCTTACTCTTCGGGTATAAACGGGCAAAGGTGTTAATCAGGTTGCGCACGCGCAGCATAGCGGCGTGGTGCCCAGTTAGCCCCACTTTACCCTGTTTGTTTTTGAACTTACATTAAACCCGCAAACGCTCCTTTTCCGGCCCGCTTAGTGGAACTATCACTTTTTTCAACCCACCCAGCTACTTATGGGGTTGAGTGATACCAAGTTAACAAACAATAAATGTGGTAAAACATTTTTAGCGTCTGTGAACGGATTACTAGAGCATGGTAGTTTATGCGAAGTAACTATTCAAGTAAAAAAAAAAAACATACAGACGACTTGAGTACCTCCTTCTTTTGGGAAGTCGGTCAAAAATGGTATATGTGTATATTAGATAAGGAATGGTAAATAATTTTCGTGGCGGAAAAAAATTAAATTTCAGTATATTGACATTGGTTTATTTACGATATAATTATATCAAATACAGCCTTGCAGGATTGATTCTACCCTCACCTTGCGTATTCGTATGTGCGGAACGTCTGAGACCTTGCACACTGCAATTTACAAAGTAAATAGGTTCTAAGGACACGGTAAAGAGTAAGAGTCTTGAGATAGTTATTTTGTATAAAAATCATTTTTGATAGCCGAATATTTGTTAATGCGTTAATTACAGATATATAAATGGTCAACTTTGATTTACATTCAGTATAAATTCAGTTTAAAGTAAAGTTTCTAAATTTTTCCATACACTGAATTAGCTCCGTGTTCACATGGACATGTATTTTTCTTACCTGACAGAGTTTTTCAATTAGCTGTTTTGCGATTTCTCGTATATCTTAGGTAATAAACATTAATAACACAGTTTTGCGAGTTAAATATGCTTTAATTTCGTAATTTGTCTTAGCAATTATACGATTTCGTTCTGAGCGTCTGAATAATTATAAACATAGTTACTGAAGATACAATATACATAGTCGTATAACATTTTTATGTGTATTTAAATGCATTTACTCGTAATTATACATTTATAGTTTTTGGAATGTATTATGTATTTTATATTGTCAACAGTTGAATACTTTAATGGAATTTGAACGGAATGTATATATTTAAAATGTACGTAGACAATAGCAACAATTACATTGGATATAATATCGGGTGTACGGCATAGTTCACAACTGCCTCCACCCTGCGCGCAATATATTAAGCCATGTTCACACTGGGTACAGGATACATTGATGTTTTTTTTTTTGTTATTCGTCTTACGTCAAACATTTTTTTTTAAATTTATTCGTAGTTAACAGACATAAACTTAACACGCTAATTACACCGCGAACATAAAGTCGTATGCTGCCACCTCACTATGGCACAGATCTTATGAAATACAAGATTACAATGTCCACTAATAAATACGTTACAACAGTTATGGCTCAGTACTAATTGATATATAGTTTGTCACAAAAAATATACATATAACATAATACGGTTTTACTTTATATACTGGCTGACTAACTTCCTTCACGTTTTATGAACTAGTTTTAACATATTTCTGATGTTTCGTCTTTGTGTGATGCATTTATTGTTTACGAAAATATAAACGAACGCCCAAGTTTGTCCATTTTATGTTTGTAAACAATAAATGCTATTTGTATATGGTGTACATAAATAATGATAGAGCAAATAATTTAAAAATCTAAATTTATAAGTTGGGATATTATTTTACAATTTATCAAATACATAGTATTTTAATGATCGTGGAATCGATTCCCTTTGTTCAATGTAAGCATTCATTTATTATCGCAACAGTGAAATAATAACGAATAGAGATTCAAGTACCTATCACTCTCAAACAAACACTTAAAATAATATTTACAAAAAGCTCAAATCATACATAAACACGTAGCGACATTAATCGATATTGAAGAACGTTTGGTAGAAGTATATAAATGTGAAGTTACCGTTAATAGTTACATTATCTGTGGCTAATCACAAGAGAGCGCTCGGTCGGATAGATTAAATACCCATTAATTAAATACAAATCAATTTAATACAACTATACAACTAACCTCTACGTTTACAAACTTCTCATTAAATTTTTCCATCGATAAATAAGTAAACACAATTATGTACGTTTATTATATATTTACAAGCAGATAACGCGATCCGAACTTAATATTAAAGCATTTAAATAATAATACACTGAGAATTGACGTAAAGGCGCTTTTACTACAATAATGGCGAGCCAGCCGGAGCAGTCGAGGTTAGGAAAGTTATCAAACGTCCAGATGAACAACTTTACGGAAACGCGCCTCCGCGTCCCGAAGCGGCCTCGTCGATCAAAATTCAGCGGTGGTCTCTCAGAAGACTCGTGACTAGCGACACTGTTTGCTCTTTCCTCAGAAAGCCTTTTTTTCCTTTTAGAGCACGAGTGTACGCGAGCGCGAGAGCAAACGAGCGCGATGTTACACGACCGTAAGGAATTTCACATCTCCAGCCGCCCCGGCCTTTTTCCTCGTTCTGTTTGCTCCCGCTCGCCGTAGCTACCATTTGGCGTTTCGAAGCGACCGCGGCCGGCTAGCCTAACGTCGTCCAGTCCTCGTACTGAAATAATACTGCGGTAGTTGACTAATACTCTGTCCACAGGCCCGTCGACAGCTGGCGACGAAACGCGCGAAGCGTTCAAGCTAAATGCTGCTAATAATGGAAAGGTTTACGTGCCCTCGCAGTTCCTCCGCCTCTGGTGCCTGCCATGGTGATGGCGCACCCCGTGACAAGGCGGCTTGATGGAGTTCTGCGGCGGCGGACGCAGTCTACGCTGCGGATGCCGGGGCCGGTCCGCGGCGACCATAGTGTTGTGCCTGCTTATGTCGAAGTCCTGGTTTTCCTTCATGAAGGCGAAGCAGTTGTGAGAGCGCTGGGAGAGGCGACTCTTCAGTCTGCGCAGTTGCAGCCCGCGCCGGTTGAACCCTATGTATCGGTCGTTGTTCTTTACCAGGTGGAATGTGCTGTAGCCGTCCACAAACTCTTCTTTGAACAGGCAATTGGATTGTCGCTCCGCTTGAAATCGGGACTGTAGAAAAAAATATCCGATTAGAATTTTTTGTTCTCACCATTACAGGATAAAAAGGAATATTCATATTTCAATATCGAATTGTTCTAAAGTGAGATACTATTCGTCACTGGGCGTAAAGTACCTAGTACATTCGAGTTGACACTTAATTTAACTTAGTCTCAAATTAATAATAAGGTTATAGTAAGTGATAAAGTTGAGACTCACCAAACGTCTGCCGACCAGTTTGGAGCGGTTGAAGCACAGGTACATGTCCTGCACGGGCGAGTGGATGAGCAGCTCTAGGTTGACGCCGCGCGTGCTGATGGTGAGATTCGCTGCAATAAAACATCACCAATATCAATCAAAATGATGAAATCAAACGCGTGGGGTTAACATTTGTATAAATGTAAACACCATCTATCCATTTTACGAGTGTGTCAGAATAAATAGATTTCGTTTTGATCCTATTCTACTTATTAATAATGTTTTCTTTCCTTATCGGCCTAAATATTAAAGCTTATGTGAAAAATATTAATCACAAAATAACATTAAGCTATTCAATTGACATGTGATTACACAATTTTTTAAATTTCCACTTGAAATTTACAATCTTGTGTCGAGTATCGCCACAGGCGTGCGTTTATTTTGATAATCTCTTGCCAGCTGGTAATGTAATAAAAAATGTATCTAATAAGTCTACACAAGTCTAGGGAAGTTTGCTTAATTTATAGTTATTAGTTTATTTTATACTATTAAGTATGACGATAATTTTACTAGCGCCATAATATAGTACTTTCTAGTGTATATGTGATAATTCTTGCTAGAGAAATAGAAGCTAGACTCAGAGGTTTCTGAGACATGTGATGTGTAAAGTGTGAAATTTACGTTTTTTAATTTATTCCTACGCAAATGTAACCAGTTAATAAAGACGAGATTTTAAAAAATGTTTACAGTATGACGTAATATTTTCGACTTTGCCCTCGCGTGCATAGAGTTATTATGTTTACGTAAATTTATTGACACATGCAACAAATTAAGTACATTTTAGAAAATCTAGACGTCCATTTAGAATACCAACAATCAGCCATAAATCTTTACTTTATTTACAATAATAAACACATGGCGAATACCGTTCTATTGTTAGGCAACATGTAAAACGGTGTAACAAAGTTTGAAATTTAAGTCGGTTAACAATCTTTAAACGACCATGCAAAAATATTACAATATTAGACAGTGAACTTAATAATTATAGAATGGGCAATCATGATACTTTCAATGTGTCATTAAATATCTCAATCAGAAACCGTAGAACAGTACAGTTGTAGAATGTGAACTTACTTTGTATTAAGAAGTAATAAATTTGAGTTTAACGCCATGTAAGCGTAGCCGTCTCATCGATTAGATAACATAAAATAGGAAAGCTCGTGTATAAAATTCGACGGGTCGACGCGATGGGATACAAATAAAAAGAATTAATAAAAATAAAAAGCAAAGAGTGACCGCCTGTGACACCGGCCATGTCATTTCAATTAACATTAAAAGAAATAAAAATGCATCGGCCGCAGGCGTCGGGGACATAAATTCGTTATAATTTCAATACTCCCCTAGTATGTGAAAGTGATGCCGCTTACAGTTATACGGTTTCAGATTTCTTGACCTATTTATCCTTTTAATACATTCCGATGGATATCAAATCGAATATAAGCGATATTCCTGTTACTTATAAAACAATTTGAACAATCACTACTAGATAACGGTTTCTCGAATAGTGTAGTTCAAAACTATCGTAATCGTTTTGGTATTAACTACTAGTAAATTTGTTTTCATACATCCATCTGTCTTTAATTTTATAACTATGGGCTCTTATACTTACACTTAGGGTACATCAAAACCTATGTGTGTATCTACATTTTAGAGCATATTTAATACCAGAATTAGCATTATATGAGACTGGAACTATACTTTCAGCTAATATCATTAGTGACGTAAATTGATTACAGACGATAAATTTTAACATATGGAAACAGACCTTCGCATGATATAAACGTATAGCATACACGAGTCACAATGTCTGCAATTACGTGTGTGTCGTGTAAACAATTTTTTAAATTTATGTAAATATACTTCTTTGTTTCTCTTCACATTGTTAAAGCCGTTGTCAGTTCATATCAGAACAAAAATGACAGCGATAAGGTAACAATGTTTATTACTTAATCCTTGTTAAAGCAGATCGAGAACCGACATCTTACGTTTTTTTTTAAATAACACTGAATTTTTTCCTTATTATGAATCAACTAGGTTTTAATATACAAAGCCTTTGGTACTTTAGCTAGGCTACAACACGTCGAAGTAAACTTTATCTTTAAAAAGTAAAAGTTGTATAAGTAAATAAACGTACAGGTCAACGATTCTCATGGGACATTTCTCTCGAAACTAGCAGACATACATTGCTCAACCCAACGTAATAGACAGAGGCTAATTTTTGAAATGAAGTAATCTCGTACTACAGAGGTAAACATTTTGTCTTTGAGAATAACCGCTTGTATAATTTTCTTTATTATTCCTCACGCATGATAATTCATAATTTTAACTAGTGTTTTAAATTATTCCATAGTTATTATTAATGAAATTTATCTAATTAGTTCATGTACGAATCGCTGATATAATATTACGTGTGTTAAACATTGATTCTCGATATAGGTTAATAAAATTTTGTTGGAATTTTATTAACCTATATCGAGTTTTAATTACATTACACGTTCTCAATCCATATAACAGCGTATGAATATTTGAAGCAAGTAAAGAAAACATGAATTGTTTACAAATTATTGATACATTTTGTCATATTACTGAATAGAACAATACGTTCAGTAACTGTAAAGTTGTTTGTTTGCTCGATGAATGACCACTTTTCATTGAAATTCCGTGCAAAATGGGAATGTTTAGCAATTCTCATATTTACATTATTTCACCCTTTCAACAACTAGTTTGTTACGGTTTCCCTTGTGTCTCCGGGAACTGTGCTCCGAATGACCGTTACTTTACCGTAGGTTTTCACTATACATCAAAACATATTGTTATTCTTGCTTTTCTCAAAAGGAGCAAGTGGGACAAAAACATATTATGTGCAGAGACTTCGACAGTTGAAACCCACGGTTATGTCAAAGAATTTAGATTACTTTTTAATACAGAAATTTCAATGAGTTAGCCCAAGCGATATAGCTTAACAATGTTTTTGCTTAGTTCATAACTGAAATTATTTTTTTAATTCAATCTATCCAGTAATTTTATATCTGTAGCATTAAAAAATATTGTTTAACGTACATTTAATACATTTTGCAGATTCAATAGTAACGAAACATTAAGTTATTAAAGTTTTTCATAGTTTAGAGGACATCTTCAAGGGTATTAGTGTGGCAGTATACGCTTTAGTATTACCAAATATATTATACGTTAGAGATGTTCAGTGGGCGTCCGTAGCAGTCAACGACCGGCTATCACTGATGATAATGGACTATCGATGTAATCTTGTATTTTACCTGCATTTTCATTTAAACCGCCGTGTCGCTTTGTAGGTCGAGTTGTCTATTGATTTGTGGTTCAAAATAAATATTTATTTTACGCATTTCCTTGTTTTAAGTGTGTCAAATGAAACTGTTTAAGGATTAAGAACTAAAAAAAAGATAAGAAAAAGTGGACGCTGACGTAACTGAGTTTGCCGTTTATTTAAAATCAGTACAGAATTTTTGTTTCTCTTGTTTACTTTCAATGCCTTTAAAATTAATTAAATCGGCAAATTGAATTAAACATCTTGATACCACAACACGACATTTTTAAGAACTCGTTTATCGGAATCCAAGTAGAATTATAATACTGTTATCAGTCGCGTCCTTGTAAGTCGGTACAAAGACGCAAATATGTTAATCTCGGAACATTTTTTTTACGTAATTCGCGTCGTCTCCGGCGATAATTTGTGCTATGGAATGGTTAAAATCTTTATGAATTCGTGCAAAACTACAATAGTTCCAAAAACTCTCGTAGGTACGAAATATAGCCTTACGCATATAAAGGAAATTAGTTCCATGTTTTTCCGCAATATAGCGAGGGTTTTTATTGGTCTACCTACCTGGTACATGAGTTGTGTCAGTGAAAACCTATGGTCAGTTTATGTTTCTGATCCACTTTAGTTAATGATTTATTATTTATATTATTTTAGACATATAGACATACATATTACTAGGTTACAGCCACAATGTCTAGTACATGTTTCGAGTAAACAATTATTATGTAAATAGAACATTTTTTTATGTTTTTAGTGATTATGTAATGAAAATACAATAACATGTCTGTTTTTACCTAACTTTGTTGTTTGTTTCATCTTGACAGAATTATACATCTCGATAATGTACTACATGGCAAGAAATTTGCCATTTTAAGTATTGAATGTTTTACATTCAGTGGCTTTATTTTCTAATATTAGAATTTCATATTTAAAAAGAGCGTAAGGACAAAACAAAGTACACACATTATCGCAGTAAACTCTGGTCTAATTAACGGATATGAAGCAGTGTAGATATTAAGCCGAATGTTAAGCTACAAGGCGGCACAGATGTAGATATGCCTTAAAGTACGTCTCAACCTTAAGATTAAGGGATTGCGGTGGCGTCTAATCCAGTAGGATACAGCCGCTGCGGTAGGTAGGTATTTGTCGAGAATCCTGACTCGAATTCCGAAACGCTTCCTTAATAGCATACTTGAATGTTTGTTTTCATTGTATTGTGACGTCATTCTATTTTACGTTACGATAACCTTTGTCTCGAAAAGTAATTAAATTTAATGATATGAATTTTTATAATATTAAATGGTTGACATTTGATCTTTGTTATATTGTTTTGGTTAAATGAATATTTTTTAAGAAAATTGCCACATTGAGAATTAATAAAATGACATACAAACACGTAAATATAAATATATTAAACAATATTACTCCCATGTTATATCTTGTTTCCAATGCTTAATGTTATTTTTGTACTAATATAAAACAAACTACTCAATTTGCATATCAAAACGTCTTTTATAAGAAACTTTAAGAATGTAAAATAAAAAAGAATCATTCGTACAATAGCGGCATTCTATAATGTAATCTCATAAAAGAATATAACACATTGAATGGGACATTTAAATTCAAATTACATTGTCATGGTAAATTAAGTGCGGTAATTTAAATGAAAACATGACACGGTATCGTTGACGTGTGATAATGGACACGAACATCTTTACAGCTAGCGCCTCCCTGACAACAGGATGCGCCTAGTCTTAAATTGTAAGGAAGGATTTGTCTTATTTTTGGAGTAATCAACAAAGTGGTTGTTATATTGTTTGTACATTTTTTTTACTAATGAATTAACCATTAAAAAGTTAGTGTTATTTATATTCAACATATGTTATATATAAACATTGCAACTACAATAAAATAATTATAATTTCATAAGTTAATTTCTGTTTTTAGAAGTATAAAATAAACATTTTTACTGTGGAAAACGTGTGATGCCAATTTAATCATTTTTAATTATAATACGTTAACCTCAGAATTTGTGTCACTCAACTACGGTTAGTAGTCAACAAGATAATTCTATCTAACGTTAGATTAACGTCGTAAATCAATATTTATAATCGATTTGTAAGCAGAAATATTTTAACTATGTTACGATAAAGGGCTTAATCGATTTTATATATCTAAGTGACGATATCAGCAGGACGTTCACCTTACATACAAAGATGTCTTGATACCTAATCCGAAACCTAGTAAATTGAAGGTTAAATCAATGTCACCCTACTAAATCCCACGTAATCGTGTACTAATAAAAAACATAAGAGAGCTGCAACAGTGATAGAGCCCGCTTTAACATTTCGCACGAATGGGTCGGCTGGTCCGGTGCAATACCAGGACCACACACAGAAGACAGGCGTGAAGTGGGAGCAATTCTGTGTTTCGTCTTATAAGTGTGGTGCCGGAGGCCCAACTTTAGTCCCTTTTCCTTCCCACCCATTTTCTTATAAGAAAAGGATAGGAAGGGAATATGGATTTGACGGTGCAGGAGACGCATAGGAAGGTGAAATATTTGTGCGTCTCCTTCTCCGTCGATTAAGGGTAGGCAACGCATCCGCTATTACGCATGTCTATGGGCAGAGGTCGCTTCGTCAGTTTGGTGGATTCAGATGGCCGCTTGCTCGTTTGCCTGCTTATGATATAAAAAGCCAAGAATCTTATAATTATTATGTCCTTTAAAACTATAGTTATTAATGTATTATAACATACCATCATAGTGCAATGTTATTGTTTTGAAGTATATTTTCAAAGATATTTATACAATCAATTACATTGCTTGTATATCGAGTGGATATAAATATGTTTTGTAAGACAATCCGCCAATGAATAATATTCAACATGAAAGGTTTGCCATGTGACAAATTGTCGAAAGATTAATTTGTATCAAAGAGGCAACCACGCACGCAACGTATTGGCAGAGAGAAATCATGGGGAGGAGACCTCGTATATAAAAACAGCTTTATCGGAATTGTATACGTAATTGAATTCTTAATAAATACAACCATACATGTATAAGGACCGTTACAACATGTATTGGTAAACAAATTCTAAAATGAAGGTTAATAAATTTGAAAATTAAAATTAATTATTGCTAATATAACTACTTAAAAATTTGTAGTTGTCATAAAAATATTTAAGAAAGTAAATCGGCATTATTTTAATGTGATTCTGACTATTAAATAAATATAAAATTCTGAATTCGCTGTTAATTAAGAAACAATGAAATTTCGTTTGGTCGTAAAAATAAATTCTTCATAAAGGCGCCTTGGAGCTTTGAGCAAAATAATTTACTAAGTATTTTTGGCCCAAGCATTAAGATTGCGCCTTTGTGTTTCATTTCGTTTTAAGACCTAAATTAATTTTCTTGTATTGAAGTTGTTTTAATGAAATTAAGGTTAAGAAATCTAAAACAAGAATACGGGTAATTGTAACTTGGGTCTAGCACGAAAATTTGCGAGAAGTTTTTACACTTATGTAACATTAGTGTAGCCCGGGCGCTATCAGACGTAGATTATACGATTAGTACTTATAAAAATTCAGTCGATGACGATACGAAATTTTCGTGCTAGGTCCTATGATGATCAAGCAAAGCTAGCAGCTGCCACTTTTCTTTAATGTGCACTGAAGTGGAAAATTTATGTGTTAGTTATTAGTTGGCAATATCGCGTGTCCTAAAGTCCCACATATCAAGTGTTAAGGTTACTGTCAATAGTTAAATTACCAAGCAACATGATATTGGCGCGCGGCCGGTCTACTTACTAGACCACATTCGCAGTATCACCGTGTGGCATTGACACTAATACCGCACGAAGTGACATCCAACATCTGAACTTATTGTGCGTAATGTTAGTAATAGACGCAGAGTATTGCAAAGAATCTATTCAGCATTTTAATATGCTTGTAGCATTCACGCGAAACAAAAGGAAGCGTAATGTCTATAGACTAAGACTTCGCTTAAGTTACTATAGTATGTGCTATATCCATACATTAAATAATTGCGACGCCCGAAAGTACAAAATAAAAAAAAATCAATTAAATTATAAATGCTAGATGTGAAACTAACGAAGTTTACAATTTATTGTTGACATATGTACGAAACTTGGTCGTACTAAAAGCCAAATAAAATTTCCAGATCAATTTGACATCAAACACTTGACATGTTTCGAGAATCTAGACATAAGGAGAGCAGGTGAAATTTTCACAAACCTAAATAATGTCAATATTATATCAATAAATCTAAAAAAGTGCAATGTAAAATCTAATCTATTTCTAAAGACATAAAGACTGGTGGAAACGAAAATACGTTATCATACGATTGAGTAAGAAATTGTCACAGAATTTGGGTCAAATATACATTTTGATAGTTGAGTGCACGAAAGATAAACAATTATGTTTGTCTCGTTTTTTTCTTTGGAGTAGTCAAGGCTATAAAATAATTCATATCAATGTCTAGTAAGGCATAATAATATTCTGGAATATTGTATTGTAAAACTTGGAAGCTTCTAATTAATTCCGAATAATTGAATGAAATCATAAAATGCTGAAAAATTTAGTTCCAACAATTCCACGAAACGTTAAGCAGAAAACTAAATCGAGGAATAATTGAAAAACAAATGCGAGTTAAGAAACGATTTCAGTAACAGTTATAAATAATAACGAAATAACCAGAATTCACGGCTACAAAGTAAGCCGTTTGGTAAACATGAAACGTTTTATTTTTTTTTCATTCGCGACATTACAAAGCCAGCGAGGACCACCCAACGTGCAATTGTTATAAACATATGCCGTAATAAAAGCAATAATTTTACAGATAGGTTATCTATGTTTGCGTTTAGATTTCATTTTCAATGAAATTTGATTGATACGTCGTCTACAAAATATAAACATTGACATCATTAAAGTTCTTCGACTTTGATAATGGCGTTTTCTTTTTAACTGGACGATACAACTCGGCCATTACTAATAACAATTTATATTTTTGTGTGTGATTTTTGTACTTCTTTCATATGTATTTGTATATTTAAATCTATAAATGTATTGACCTTGGATGCTGGAATCTCACGTATGTAATTCAAATTTGAAATTTTACGTTGAATAAACATTACTCTGTCGCACGCTAAAGGGAAATGCTTTACACAACAGCTTTATTACCTTCACTAAGTACTCCACCCACAAACAGCAATTAACAAACCAAACACGCTATCTCTAAGAGCTAGTTAGTAACAAACATAAATACAAACCGAGCAATTATTGCAAGAAGCCAAACAAAACTTTTTTTTTAGTCGACGGCCGTGGCAACCGTCAAGTACCGTCAGACCTTTCAATAAACATCTTCAAAATCTATTCACAATTTATTTAATATATAAGAAATTCTTACAAAAAAGAACCTCTCTACAAACAATCAGATACGAGGAATTCGAAAAAGAAATCGATTTTGCGGCAAACGATTTACTTTCTCAAGGCACGCAATTACGTTATTTTAGTTTTTACTAGATTATAAAACGTTAATGAGGGTGCCCGCATGTGTGTGGTAGTTTTTTGCGCATTCGGTCTTTATGGGTCTTTTATCATAACATTTCATTAAAATATAACAACTTAATTTGGGAAGGCGCCTTACCGCCTACGTCGTCGATTGATTTCACACAAATTATGATACACCGCATTCTTTTTTTATGAACACCGTCAAAGTTCCTTTCAATATTTTTTTTAAATAACACGTGTTAACAATAAAAGAACATAGTTGCAACTTCAAATCATTTAATTCAATAACTCTTATTAATTACCAAAAAAATAATGATTACCGCATAACAATATACATTAAAAGCGTTTGTCGGATTTAAGACTAAAATACACAAACAAATATGAACATATGATGTTATTGCTAAGCTTTTTAATCAATACTAAAGCGTTCAGTGTTAGTACAGAGAAAGTTTATTAATACTCATCTTCTACGATCAAAATTGAGTTACAATCGCCTCAAGCCATCGACACTTTAGGTAACTAGTATTTTTTCCATCTAACTCAGTGCGAGTTATTAAATATCTTTATCAGTGCGTTCATATCTAATTTTAATTAAAAAGAGTCACATATTTTATGCGATATTCGGCAGTAGGCGGTGCAATGTGTCTGGTGGGATAGAAACGGCTAAGATAATTAGAACTATTTGCGCTGTAACTTTGTTTGAATGGAATAGGATAATTAGAGGTCAGTAGATATTGGTGACGCAATATTAAATCGTTAAATTTAATATTGGTCGTATTTTGTTTTATTGCTCCACACTTGGAGCGTCAAGTGGTCGTTTTTCACGTACCGATTCTATACAAATTCTCACGCGATTATCGATCGTATTGTTTAATCGAATAGTGAATCGATTTCATTTGTTTATTCACGCTTTAATAAATACACAAATTGAGTTAGCTTGATACACGTGTCTGACATGAATACCTTTTTACTGTTAAATCATTATTGACGATGTACAATAATACTAATTAATAGCTATTAATCAAATTATATATCTATTCCATTACGTTGCAAGAATTTTTTACAGTTTAAGAAGACTTAGTAATACGAGTATCAAACTCTATGAATGAGGAAAAACATCGATATTTACCTTTTCCTTGATAAGTACAGTAGTCTTTAGTGAAAGTGTATTATGAAATTCGGTATTAATTACTAAAGTTTTCACTTCGATTATGCATGCGATGGCAATAGAAAGAAAAACTTATGTAACGAGTTGACATCGCGCTCATCTGCTTGTATGCAAGTCGTCCGGTGGCGGGTTACGAAATGTCCAATGTAATATTACTGACAAATAAATCATGCTAATATTAAATTTATTAACGTGTCCAAGTGCTGATGGATTGCGATCTTTATTAGGTCAGCTGCGCTTGTTGGGTGTAATGCGAACTCTACAATCTGACGCGGCATTTTGACGTACGCGACGTAATTAATAATTCTAATTTATTTAAGCGATTTTCAATTCTATGTCACTGTTATAAATGCTATTTTACATAGTTTGATAATGCTTGTAGTATTTAAAATATGTAAACAATAGCAATTATTACAATGTGTCATTTGTTACAGGGGTGGGGAACAATTGATTTTAAATTAAATAACATAGACAAGTAGAAGGTCCAAGTATGAACAATTATATTGATTATAAAATAATCCAATATATTTTAAAGTGTCTCAAGAATAATTTGGAAGCGACATTCCCGTTGCTACGCATAGCACCATTATATAAAGATTTGCGATAATCCATAAGCAAACATTGTCCGTCTGTATCCGCACTAAATAACTGAAGGTGAAAGTACTTTTTATTTGAACAGTTGATCGTGTTAAAAAGCGTCCGCTCTTGCGTCAAACATTACTAGTGTTTAAACAATTCCTTGGAATTTACTGCATAAAAATGATTATTGCATCAGCTGTCACGATAACCGTGAAAATAGTCGTGGCAGCAGTAGGATTTTGTGTATAATTTTATCTGATTTATCCAAATACTCGTATATTTGAGTCGCATATTCTTTCTATATTACCTACTGAGAACCTCGATCATATTTTCTATTCAAACAATGAAAATAAATAATAATGTATTCGCACATTTACAATACATTTTTAATGTTACTCTATGACCAAGTTACATTCATTTCAAAATGAACAAAGTCCAGTTTAATTCTAAACCACATGTCTGTATTTGGTCTTTGATTTACTTTTATCAATTTAAAAACAATAAAAGTGATCAAAGCGACACTGCGACCACAATCGTGGGTCAGGAATCTAAACCTATTTATTCCTACATGGTGACCGTTCGCTTACTATATTGCACGCAGGACTTTACCTGTTGCAGTGGCTGGCCGTTGACCCTTGCAGTATTGACATATTCTTATAGTTCCTCACGTCTGGCCCTACCTGCCAACATGATTACAGTAAGCCCGCCACTACTCTACTACGTCGTGTTACCTTGCCAACTCGGACGTTTAATACGAACGCTTGAAAATAGACGCGTATTTTGTAAGAATAAATACTTTTGATTTTTGTTACGTATATTTTTATAAAGACCTCCCACTTCTTTATTAAAATTTTGAAAAAATGCTCTATTAGAAATTCATGTTACGATTACTTTTAAGTTCATGGGTACCAGAACAAGAGTCTCGAGTGTGTGGAAAAAAGTAAAGCAAGTACAATGCTGTGATTAAATGAAGTGGTGGCATTAATAGTACTTACGATGGTCGTTTCCATCGGAGCGGGCCATGACGGTGCCGTTGGCGAACACGTTGACGTACATATGCGAGCACTGGTTGTAGAGACGAACCGACCGGACCATCGATGGCACCGCACCGCAGATCACCACCTGTAACAATGTTGCCCGTATTACAATGAGACACTTTTCGTCTCATCTGTACATATCGTTACTTCGCTAAAGATTCTCTACGCGACTGTACTTTCAAGATACCTTGCCTATTTCTCAACACATAGTTATATTATTCATTAGTGTCTGCTTTATGCCCAAATCTTAGATCCATGTATCATAATAATATAACAAAAACCGGCTTAATATAGGCTATGACATAATTCATATAGTTCAATTCGCTCATTAAAATCGTTCCATTTGTTTAGGTTATAGGTCACATTGGCACATGCATATTTAAAAATCTTCATTTTTGCAAAGAATTCAACTCAGTAACTTTTTATTTTGATAATAATTTTATGAAATAATGATTTATTAAGTAATAAATAAATCAAAAGCTATGCTATAACTTGTAGCGAATTGAATATTAATCTAGTTACATGAATTTTATTGTTACAACTTTATGAAATGCATGTACAATATCGATTATAGATAATTTTACAACACGTATTGTTGTACTCCTTTAGTACTTAAACAATATATATATTAAAGATTACATTTAGTAAGATGTCTGTCGTAAAATTATTGTATCATTGATCTTGCCGTAGCAATTGCTACGACTTTGAAAGGGAAAAAATTATTCCTTGCAAAATAAATGCCTTTCTTTAAAAGTTGATAATGCAATCTTAACAACGATTTGAAAGAAAAGCAGCTTTGTATATCTGTACTTGTTTACTATATTGAAGATTGTTGAGTCAAAGAAATAAATTCTCTTCCCCCTGAAGGTCGAATTTCGTATAAAAACGGTTGGCACAAGAGCTATAATTTACTAATAGAATATTATGCCGCATTGACATATTTTTCGACCCCATTGCATTGTGCGTGTCAAATGACATTTCAAATGGGTACGAAATAATCGTCCGCGACTGTATTATACAAGTTTTAATAGCTATAGACTTGGTCAGTCAGAGGTCGTTATCATAAGCACTTTACCGCTATAGCTAAACAAGCATCGATTACATACGCAGAGCTGCAAGTGATAGTTAAATTGACTTAATTATGGTAGTCGCATCGTCGTAACCTAAACGTTAATTAGTAAATCTGACTACGCAATACGGCCCTGGAAGTGACACTAATACTTTACTTAGTAGAAAATTTATTAGTTATAATAAACTTCATAAATACGTGATACAAAAATATAAATATCGATGTAATAAATGCTGGTGACGTTTACTCCAGGCGATGGCCTGACGGTAGACAACATTGTTTGTTCAACAATCGATGTTATATAAAAAAAAAAATGTTTAAAGTTCATCATATTGCCTTTAAGATACAAAGAATTAAAGTTTAATAAAGTAATAAAACAATATGAGAGTCTCAATAAATTGCTTGATGTGGGTAACACGTTGTAAAGTGGGATATAACTACATGTGAGGTCCGTATCGGTGAAATTTTAACAACCACATGTCTAATAGTTCAAATTGATTTCCTTATACTGTTGCATTGCTTTCGCTTGGCTTTTAATGGCGCCGGTATTCCTCGAGAGCCTCATTAAGTAGATATTGATCAATCTGTCTGATAGTATGTGGTCTGTGCAGTTGCTACTGAATATCGATGAGCCACTTACATGTTCAGTGCTCTGCATATGTAAGTTCTAACAATGCAAAAGACGTTTTAATCAGTTTCAGATAAAAATGTGACTATAAAAAAAGAGTAGTGTTCAAATACTAACATTGACAATAAATAACAATGTGAAAACATTATAGAGTTTAAGCAATGTAAAAATGCAATCAAAGGAATTTCAAGAGTTGTACAGAATTATAACAATAATAGAACCTTCAGTGCTGAGCACAATAAGGAAACAATCGATCGTTTTAATGGGTCAGCCGTGCTCAGCTTAGCCGTCAAGCTGAGAGCTTGGATTGCACAAGTTTGGACAATTTTAAATCCTATTTGATATGTCGAAAAAGTCGCATATTCAATGTTATAGAATCTTGTATTACGACCTTTTACTATTAAAGGGGCGGTGTCATATTCAGGTGGGAAAGCATAGGCTACCGCGCCGCGGTCACTGATCAGCCATATTGCATTTCAAGTTACGTTTCTTACGCATAGGGTTTATACTTCGTTCCAATAAACAAAGGTAAATAAAGAATTACTCAAAGGTGACAATCGTGAGGAAATAATTTAGCTATGCATTAGGTAATGGTTAAAAACCAATACAATAGAGAATGTTAACCCTAAAAGTTGCACGTTTAAGAGTTGGTATTACCGCAAAGGGAAGAGATTTTAATCAAATTTTAATCTAAAATTTGTCTACGCAGAGAAAGACGCCTCACTTTGGTGACATTATTCTAAGATAAGTTACTGTACTATGAAAAATATCACGAGATGGAATTCTTCGTGATGACGAAATCAAATCACATTCCCCTAAAAGTTAACCTATAATCGTAAATTCACTTTTAATCAAGTTTCGAGTAGGTCGGAGCCCAAAACCCACATTACGAAACATTCATTATGAAAATGTTGGCCGGTCTTAATAAACCTGACACATTATCATTAACACGTCAAAACAGGTCATACTTAAAATTAACGACCCAATAACCGCATATGAAAATATGTATCAAATTAATTTTATGATAATGAAAATATTTACGGATTTTTTATAACTATACTGTAGTTAGAAGTTATGTTACTTAATAAGAAATCTTAACGGCGCTAACGCAAACATGCCAATTTGTTTGATTAAACATTGAAGTAATTAATTATTATTAATTCATAAAACCAATTGAATTAATATAAATGGAAATAGAAATTGTATCAAATCTCACATGACTATTTAATTACATGATTACAAAGTTACCAATTAAAAATCTAGAAGTAATATTAATCAATTACAATTATTGATATCAGTACATTTATCGCATTTGACCGAGTCAAGAGCAATAAAAATTGTTTAAATGGACTTTAACTTTTTATGAACATTTGTTTACCCATATTATTGATATAAGGCGGTTAAAACTTACATCAAGGTTGCGTGTCGATCTCGTGTCTTATCTGTTTGTGTTAATAAATTCCTCCGGCGTATTGTTAAAGCATTAAAACGGTCGCTAGGCGACTCTAATAAAGTTGACGCAAACACGCATTGACTTATTCATATAAAAAACAAACGTCATTCGTACTTTTCTTTTTTTAATCAACATTACTCGAAAATTTGGAATTCATGCAAAAAAAACTACTTATATGAAAATTTGAAACATTGTAACAATATCGTGGAAACGTACTTAAACTTGAAAAAAGTAGTTTCATTTGACCTAATCTTGATTGTTATTAAAATTTTATACCATTTTCGACAAACCGCCGATCGTCATATGTAAATAACTACAGAGTGCAATCACTGACTATTGTAGATTAATGAACCTGTTGATATTTCTTTATTTTTTTAATTACTAAGTCAATATCTAATTAACCACAACCGTACACTGTGTTTGATGTACTCAAACAATTCAAGTAAGAAATGTCTGTGATCCTATTACATTCATATCTATTAATACTGGGTAAAATACACAGAATATCAAAGGATCTTCCAGCTGTAAGCATTTGGAGGTCACTTTACTTAACTAAATAACCTTATCTATCTTAACCCGTACGCAGACATTATTAACGGTTGATTACATATCAACCCTGGCGAAACTATTCATCTCAAATGTATCGGAAATTTACAAGCCGCGAACTTTGATAATTGTAATCAATATTACGAAAATTATATCGTGTTCGTATGCGGACGTTTGATGAGCGAGACCCCACACGTTATAATAGCTACTTGAATACAAATTATCTGGGCGACCGATATCAGAGAATAAATTATTAAATTCTATTCCACATTCCAAGTCTGAGATTCCTTATTTAACTTTCGTTTTCTTTTCTCGAGAAAAGACATTGAACTGGGGTCAGTTGTGCCATGTTTAATGCTTTTTCGCCACAGTACTGAAGTTGGTAGATTATAAAAAAAAACATTTAATGTTCATTCATTCCATACTTTAAAAGACGGCAATTATCATCGTATACTGTTTAGTATTATACTAATATAATAATGACACTAAATTGTCTAGAGAAGTTCAGGTCGACCTGTACTGATAATGTAGACAAGGTTTATCGTACTAGAAGACCTTACAACTGACCTAAATAAGAGCAATAGTCAATTTTACCTGCTAATTAAGAGACATAATAAAGATATACAACCACTTGAATGACACGATACTCTTAATGCGACTAATCATTAGAGAAAACAATGTGAGGACATGA
>LD700011.1:3732062-3745358 GCA_003118335.3 Papilio memnon | reverse complement strand
TTTTTTTAATGTTTAAAGCCTTCATAACTAAAACATTTAAATCATACATTGGACTTAAATAAATTCGTTTAACGCAAGCATAAAGTAATTACACGCTTGTTAATGTAAATTAACAAACCGTATCATTAATATACGTCTATAAATATACTGGAAACATAAAAATGAGCATAAATTTCGCCTTAATTCCTGTGTAGCCGTTATCGTTTTAATTCGTGCAACAAGTTATTGATAGCGGAACGTTTCTAACGCTATACATTATATTGCATTGCTCGTGAAACGGTCTCGTTTATTCGAAAATACGTGTGGAATGGGGGCGTTAATTATAAGTAATAGAGGTTAATTGATAGGCATAGGCGGGATCCAATGATTTATATGAATATAAGACGAAAATACCATTACATCAACGAAAATACCGCTATTAGAAGTCGATGAGTACGTCTCATAGACGTTAATTAAAAACGTATATGTAATAGTACCCGTGTCTATTAAAATTATTAATGAATTATTGCGGTAGCATTATATTAACATTTTTTACAATACGGAAATAAATAGCTTTTGCTTCTATCACCGTACAAGGTAAGTTCGATTATCTATTAGTACTTGTATACCCAACTAACTATTCCTGTGCGGCTTCATCCGTGTGAAATTATTAAAAACTTTATTTTATTGTTTAGATTTGTAAAATTATCAATTGGATAACAAACCATGGCACCTTCTTTCCTTGATGTTGGCAGCAACTTATGGTCTCTTTCCCACATTAGGGTTTTTATTCAAAATATTTACCACCTAAGTTTAATGGGGTGAAAATATATAGCCCAAAGCGTGACGTAAGTGTAAGGCTTTTTATTAATAAAAGAATTATTCAAAGATATGCTGTAATTGTTGGCATCTTAGGCAACAAAGAAGTGTTTGTTTACGCTTTATTATATTAGTATAGATTTATTAAAGTATTCATTACTGATAAAAGATACTGGACAAACCAACCACTATGAAGTCAACCATATTTTGCCAAAAAACTAGTCATAATTGTCAATTAATAGTTATTTGTAATTGTAAAATATTACTTGTTCCTTAAGTCCATGACTTCCCTATTCACAAACAGAACGTTTAACAGGACCACCTTTTGCTTTATGTCAAATAAATTTTAATTAAAGCGAACATTCTCGAACAAGATGACGCCGGCCGCTACCAGAATAATAATTGACAAGGTCTTGATGAATCGCTTTAGCCACCTTGTTATAATATAAGTAGGCCCCATCTATCTTTTACTGGCACATACTAGAACAGTTGAAGGTTCTAATTTGATATGAAGTGTGCAAGTGATATATTGAGCATTTCACATTCCTCGAACATTAACAGCTGTTGAAAGGTTAAACTGTTACACAGGGTGTGCAACTTTTAATATTGTAATTAAAGATGGGTTTAGATGAGGATGATAAAGTATTATTATTATAACAATTGTAGAGCTAATTATTGTCACTTTTATCAAAAATACTTTGAAGAAAGAAACTTTTCCAGAAATTGAATAGTCTATCATCATCATCTCCCCCACCTTATCCTACTCCCGTAGGGTCGGCGCGCCGGGTTTTCGTCCTCCAAAGAACTCTGTTGAAGTTGAATACTCTATGTAATTATACTCGTATAAAGAAGAAAACAGTTCAGTTTAATATTAATCCCTCGACTAAAAGCTGTAACCCTGTATATGAAAGTTAAAGTTAAACTATAAAAAAACTTTATTTTAATCTCGAAGTATCATTAAAATGCCTAAGGTAAAGTACTATAAAACCTTACTTCCACTAAATAGAAACATTGAAAGTCAATACCATTACCTGATTTCAACTAATTC
The DNA here is from genome assembly GCA_003118335.3 of Papilio memnon. Lineage (NCBI taxonomy): Eukaryota > Metazoa > Arthropoda > Insecta > Lepidoptera > Papilionidae > Papilio > Papilio memnon. The sequence continues at coordinate 3,743,512 of LD700011.1, read as the reverse complement.
ATAAAATATATCTAAGTAAAAGTCTTAATAGAAAAGGGCTATTAATATTGTAATTCCTTCCTAACGGTATCCAACTCGTCCTGTTTAAAAATTCCATCGACCGATACGTTAAAAAAACAAAGAGTTTATGCGTTTGTTTGTAGGTCTGTATCAGTAACACTCACGGTCTGTATTCCCTCCTTGTCACATAGAATTGATACCCAGTCGATATCGTAAGATAAAAACATACAGACATGTCTATTTAATAATAATTTTTAAGGTTTTTAAAATTCGTTAAAATTCATATGAAAATCTATAAATCTAAGCCACTAAAGGTTTCTGAAGTTTTTGTTTATTTTATCATTACCAAATGATTCATTGGTGTTAGGTTGACCTAAGTTTCAACGGAGTAAAACTTGAGTTATTTAGTCGGGTAACGAATTTCATGAAGTTATCGAACCAATAACACTAACGAATGGTTAAATTTAGCTGAGAAACTGACTATAAATCTGAAGATCCATAAAGAATAACTATGATAAAATATAAGGTAATTAAATGTGAAGTAGGTAGAGCTTTTTACAATAGAAGGTATTAGATACAGAACTAAACTTGATAAGTAAAAGATAAGAAAGCTATCAACGTATTTTTAATTAATTAGGGCATTTTAAATATATTATTATATTTTCATCTATATTATAGGTTTTATAAACACAGACAGATTATTAAATAGCTTTCACTTCAAAAATTTTATTACGATAAACGTATAAACCTTTTTCCTTCTCATTCAATATTAATCTTACAAACCCGCGTCAAATCAACTGTGACTGATACACCTCTACAGATTAAAAAATATTTCGAGTTCATTACAGATTAACTATCGAGATGATGTGTATCTCTAATTTACATTTGAGAAGTTGACTAATTAAAAATTACTGATTTGTATTAATTAACGCTTTCAAATCTTCAAGTGTAAATTATTATAATAATACTATTTTTTTAATTACAAAAAAATATTTAAGGTTACCAAAATGGTGCCTCTGTAGCATTATAAATAATCCGGGATACCGTTATAAAAATTAATACCGACAGAATACAGATGCTGTATTAAAAAGTATGAGATTCCATAATTAAATTAGCGTCCCAAAAATTAAAGAATAAAAAAAAACAAAGCACCGAGCCTACCGTCGTCCTGGCGCAGTTGGGCGCCGTTTCCAAGACACATACCATTGCGTTTTATACCCATCAAATCGCCCGATAATTGAAATGAGTTCCTTGTAAAAAGCAGAAAAACGATTATCCCTATACCTTTTAAGACGTCCGAGATACACAAATGGACTTTGTATTAGAATTTATGTCACTTAAAGAGATGATATAAAAAAGCGCCGACGGGTTTACACGCTATAAAAATATGGGAACGACAAGAATGCCTTCCCGCTTGTCAATTGTGAGGTTTAATAATCGTAAAATGGTTTCGATCTACTCGGCATATTGTCCTGGCGCGAGACGCTACGCCATCTGGTGGACTTTTTAATAACTCCTTTACTTGATTGCGATCACGTACAGTTAGAAAAATACAATTTAAAAACTGTAGATTAATTTAAAATATTTAAAAATGGTTATTTGTAGAGATTGTAATTATATCTTTATAGAGTCTGCACAAACATCTCATCACCATTGCTAAGTGAGTAACTTATAATTGCGTAAATGTCCAACTAAAGTATCACCATATTGCACTGGAACTGGTCCGGAAAATAAGTTGTTATTTAAAAACGAGTATAATTTTAAAAGGCTAAGTAGGTTTTATTTTGTGACTTACATATCAATATGCAAATATTACATGGTTTCCAAACTACTAACTAACTGGCGCATCGACAATCAAATGTGTTTTTAATCTAAAAATGTTAGGTGCTCAATGGTTTCTTTTACGACGCATCCGACGATTATGCATTTAGTTAAACTGACAAGTGATAAAAATTCAATTTGATGATACCGAATGCTAATAAAGTACACGTAATTATTGTATACATTATGTCAGGCTGGGCCTATGGCGTTGCGGCGCCCGCTCACTTGCCGTTGCCGGGGAAATGCCTCGCTTATAAACAATTCGGATACAGTAAAAAGTATTTTTTTTTTTAATTTTACCGACGACACTAATAACACGCTACTTCAATTGGATGGTAATTTATAAACGAAATTCTTAACGCCCTGGACGATTAAAAAAAACTACGCTCTTTTTAATATTCGAAATGCACGCTCGTTTCGTTTAGGAACGGATGTATGGCACTCAATCGATCACCACTTTTTATTGGATCCACTCGGACACCATTGTGTTGAAGTTTATCAATAAATATGTAAACATTTACAAAAAACATGTTCAGAACAACAGATTGACGTTTTTTTAGAATAACAGCGGTGAGATAGAAACATTGTGAAATGATTTTTGTGTTCTCATTCCACTCATATTTTCATTCTATTATTAATAGTTAAAGAAACGATATACTAGTTTTTACACATTCCATGTATATTGTTCGAATAATAGAGTATACGTGTTTATAAGACATCTATTTGTAAAAAATTCTGCCTCTACCCAAATGTTACTATCCATTTTAAACGCTTTTTTAAGTTTTGAAACAAAAAGTGTAGATTTTAGAAAAATCGCATAAATTGAAAAATATTTGTGGATATTATCAATATGACCAGTGATGATGGAATTGAACAACATAAAGTATTCAAAACACACACGCGTTCGATCTTCACTTACACCACACGATGTACTAACTAAACCTACAATTACGCATATTGGATCACTGGATCAAAAGGCTCCGACGACGTCGCTATTATGACGATGATACCGAAGCAAAACATTTAGTTTGCTATTAATTTCGCATCATAATAAGGGCTATCGCAACGCTAATCAAAATACTTAAATGAATGTATCTTTTTGTCTCAAGCGTGAAACATGACGTATAATTTCCAACTAGGAAAAAAATGAAAACCAAATAAAAAGGCACCAACAATATACAAGTATGATAATTTTTATCTCTGGCAGCGTGTTTTGGAACAACAGATGATCGTTATATTACATGTTCAGTATAAAATTACACAATTACACAATTCATTATTAATACTGGAGCTACGCATATATGAGCGCACACTTGGGACTAGAGTAAGGCGCAGTTGGGCAACCGAGTAGGGCGCCTAACAGAAAGGATCGCCAATGGTCTGCAAATTCTCATACAACTAAATCTTAACACCCCCCTAGTGTTAGAAAAAAAAGAGCGCGCCATAGAAAACTAGCCCAGGGCGCTAGAAGATCTAAAATGGGCATTGCTTCTAGTCACAGTAGTAGCATAATGGATTACATCGTAGTTAGGTAAAGATTTGAGGTATTTATTGATAAATTTTAAGACTATGTATGTATGTTGCATATCGTAGTAGCGAATGTAAAAGCCTAATGGATCTGTCTCTATAAGTTATTGCAAATTAATATGGACAACTCTATTAATGCGTTTATCTCTACTCGCGCATTAGAATACGTTGATACGTTTCCTGTTCTTGAAATGTTTATATACGTTACTGAATTCCATTACTAAAGTTTAAGTGATACCTTTTAGATACTCATTAGTTAGGATTTCATATAATATACGAAACATTTTAATAGATGTATGTATTAAAACCGGTTCGCTATAATTTGATGATGGAAAACTCCCTAGATAAGTTTGTAAGGGATGTGTAGGTATTAAATGTACACACAAAACAATAGTTCTGGTTTTTAACAATTGTTTTTTTTAATGTTATCAATGATAATACTGCTCCTCTATCTTTACGTGTATGCATCCTTCTTACCAAGTGTCATTATCATGATATCCTTTTAGCTCTCAAAAGGGCACTTCCCTCTGCACACGTAAGCGGGGACCACCTATCCCGAGGGAGATATCAGACCACATTGTGCTAATTAATGTATTCTCACGTACTACTAACGCTTTTAAGCTCTTGTCCATTTATTTTGCATATCTAATAGTTTTGAGTTTTTATATTTTATTGAGTCAACTACACACTGGCCACCGAGTAGCGGGAAAAGAAGAACTACATATGTGTTGCCGGCTTTTGAGAAGGCGATACGCTCGTTTCTTGAAGGACTCTAGTCGGAAGTACTAGTTAAAGCATTGAAATGAATAACAAAATAAAAATAATGGTATCAGTGATTTTAGTGAAACCTTAAAATATACGAGGAAAGTTACAACCTAATAAAGGGGAAAACTATGAGACATATACAAATATGGAACAATAGATAGCGGTACACATGAGGTCAAAATTATCTCAAACCAACAAACACCCAAAAAAGGTAAACAACACACTTCTTACGCAAGTTGTAACCGGCTTTAAGTATTTGCCTCATTTTCAATGACTTATTCGTCACATAATAATAACTTTAAAAGCCACATATTCTTTTGTCACAATTTGTTGCATAAACTAATAAAATAACCAAATAGTTCGGTATTATCGTTTTATATTATGTCTCATACATTTTTTTATAATTTAAAAAGAATTATGTGCTTAGATTATAAACTAACAATAGTCAGTTTATCATTCTTACTATTTTTCGAGTCTAACGTTCAAAATCAAAAGGGCATACGGCAATAGATCAAGAAAATTATAGTCTCTCGAAAAATACTGTCCTTGGCGTTCCAAATAACCATCCCACACACTGTCAGAGTAAAAGTTGCTTTCCAAACATAACCGGGCCCTGTGACAAGTCAACAATGCATACTGACTGCACAAGATTAGTACGCAATAATATTTATACAGTCAAAAGAAATTGGTTAATAGCTATAATAATAAATGTTGAAAGTTTTATTAAATAACGAAACAATAATTTTAAACACTTGGGTTTATTTGACACCAGCTTTTGCTTGCACGGAATTTAAAATCGAACTTAATTGCTTAAGTGCCAAATTGAAAGATTTTATTTTGTATTGTTTTCTTTTATAAGAACCTTCTCCTTACAATAACAAATAAAATAAAAAATGATTAGGTAAATCGGTCCAGCTGTTCATGTGCGATGCCGTGAAATAGGGATTCATTTTAAAATAGGTACGTAGATAGAATTTACAACAATCTTTAGAAATTCTACGTGTGTTCTTTTAAATAACTAATTAATTCCAAAAAAAAATCAGGTATAAAGTTTGATTAGACATAATGCCTCATCCAAAATTCTAACTCCGAACTAATCTCTTATGCAAATGATAGCATACTCATATGAATTAATCTATTTTGAATGCACGCCCACAATCCGAACAGTAGTAAGTAAAAATATACTTCCAATTTACAATTCGTCTAGACATGTCGTAACTTTGTATAATTGTAATATGAAACCCAACGTTGCTTTAAACAATACAATTCAACCCACACACGGTATTTTTATTATTCCTTCGAACTGTGGACGATTTCTTAACGTGCGAATAAAAATGAGGCGGGTTTAAGAGTGACTTAATTATGCTGTCAAAGACGAACGAAGGTAAATAAATGTAAAACTTTTTTATTCATATAAGCTTGATGTTGGTCGGCACGATACCAAAAAATTGAAATAAAGTTTTTAACACACCCTATAATTCAAACTTATATCGAAAACATAGGTATCAAAATGAAATACGATTGCAAATTATCTGTTTAATATCAAATAACATTCCGACTAATTTAGCACATTGTTGCGATTTCTAAAATAAACTAATTACGCAAACATTAAGCTCGTTGTCAAATGTACGGCCGCCTTAGTCTGACACAGCAAAGCCTGTCAATGTCAGACACCATTCTGTACCATTACTTCTACCAATGTTATGTGTTATAATACTTCTGTTGAAAGTATTCAGGATTTGGATAGTGCTATATATACTTTTTAATCATTATTTTTCCCGACAGGCCAATAAAAGTTACAACTAAGTTTTACGCGTTATTATATTATAATATACAGAGCTAAAACATTTTCACAGATAAATATCTGAGGCACACAATACACAATAGTAATATTAACATACGAATTTTACTTTAATAACCGTATAAAGATGGTCAACATAACAGAATATTAAAATACAGACGTAAACATACATACCGCTAAACTTATTGTTTAGAAAATATTTATTAGCTAATGCGGCTCTTACAGTGTCTCGAGGCGTGTATTCTAACCTCTTTCCGACCATAAAAATGCCATATTTCTTACAAAGAAAGCTCGGTTGTTAATCATAACAATAAAAGAGCGACGTTTGACGTGAAACTTTCCGAGTGAACAAAGCTAAAGTACATAGAGGCGAGTAATGAAAGCCGCGTCATAAATCCAAGAGTAACCAGCCACCGCGGAGGCCGGTCGAAGAATTTGACGGAACTCTTGAGAGAACGTTTTATGTCCTTAACATTGATGAGTGTGAGACAGAGAAAAGGTCGTAGGGCCGCACCGTGCGCGCAACGCGTGCATAATTGCTGGCTTCTGACACTTCATAAATTCCATACATAAATGCTAAACTCTTTGAATCTTCACCACAAGTCAACAAAAGCGACTAGTCATTTAACGAAATCCCTAAGTCGATAATAGTTTTAGACAATTTAGATTATATTCCTTCGTGAATATTTTTTGTGAAGAAGTTGCAGGAAAACGCAATACAGTAACCGCGGTAAAGATAAAAGTAAAGGCACGCTTTTATTTGTATGGAAATACCCAACATAAAGATGCACATTGTCCTACTGCAAGATAGACCTTCCTTAAAAATATGTCTTCTGCCTGCCGCGTTAATTCTGGTCATATGTACTGCCTTTATGCGAAGTTTTTAGGTGGCATTGGTAATTTTGCAGCTACGCCACATTTTACGGAAGTGTGTTAGATAAGTATGTAATATAGTAAATAATCAGCGTAGTACTCACGTGTATACAGTTAGTAGCATCCAGCACTGCAGTCGCGCGCCGGGAAGCCACGTGACGTAGCGACCAGTCAGCGCACAGTCGACACAAGGGGCATACAGCATGCCACCGCGGCGGCAGCTTGGCAGCGGCAGCGGCTCGCCGACCAGCGAAGGCGCAGCTATTGCCTTTGCAACTTCTATTGGTAACTTATTGCTAATATCGCTATCGCTCCTCAATTTGTTACTTTGACTAGTTTTGTTCAGGTTGATGCAGAATTAAGAAGTTTTAATATTTTTTTCGAATTTGGCCGAATTTAATTTTAGAGTTTATTGAATTTAATTTTTCATCTACTTGTCTAGACACCGGCTGTCGACAGCCGAGCTGAAACTGATAGTTTTCGGGACAAAGGACACGAACTCCGAGGCGACTCTCCTTTGTGCACACCCCAGCATCTTTTTGCTACGGTGTGGGAGTGGGGAGAGTAATAGAAAATAAAAGTAATAACAGTTCCCTAATATCGCGATATCCGACCGCGGTTTATCCACATTGTTCCTGTAACAAACGAAAATACCCAATGAATGAATGAATGAATGACTTAAGTTAAATCAAAAACAAAAATTTTAAATTAGATCAAAGGAAATACCATATAATATAGCAAACCAAATCGGTCAAGCGAAGGCTCTTAAAGGAGAGTCATAAATAAATCACACCTTCACACAAAACGGCCGAGCCCCTTTTGTTTAAATGCTACCAAGACATACAAAAACTTTTATTTTTCTTGCACGTTAAACGCAGAAAAAATCGAGTCGGTCGAGAATTGTGCAAGATCACAACAGAAAATCATTAAACAATCCCTCTGCCAGGAATTGAGGTGTTTATTATAGCGGCCCGCGCTCCGAGACGTGCGGAAAAAAACGTAGGAATCCAGGTAACTCGTACTTTTTTTGCACTACGAGGAACTTATTATGCGGGATTTATGTCATTTTTTGTTGCGTCCGAGCTAATTATTCTTATCTGCTTTCTGCTTGACCATAGCGTTTTCTATAGAGCAATAATGGCCCACTAATTCTCATGACACCTCCGGAGTTAAACCGTCAATCGGCTCGACGTACAATGCATTGTGAAAGGGGACAAAGCCACCCGCGCGCCTACTGTGCTCTGGTCTTTTTATTGTTAGCACTGCCGATGTCTTTTTCAACGTGCAATTCCCTAGCTTCCACATTTATTATATGGAAGTTATTTGTGTTCGAGCGACTAATTAATGTTCGATTCTGTCTGACGCACTCCTGATTACCATATCGCCGACTCATGCCGCCGCCGCTAATGGGAAAGGGATCGCAAATTTTTGATTTTTTGAGACCTCACATCGGCGCGAGGCAAAGGGGAAAATAACAATAAAACATCGAATATAGAACGACGATCCGAACGTGGGGGTTATTATTTTAGCCAACAAAGTAGAAAACCATTTACAATAAATCATTTTGAATGCTTTCTCGGTTGGCATGCGTCGAGCGGGCGACGCAAAGGGTGATTTCTGTTCGAGTGTGCATAAATAAAGGCGAAGACGCCGCTTGCGGATCTCAGGTACATTCTGTTATGCGTTACCACGTCGAACTTGTTAAACTGGAATCGATTAAACAAATTTTATAAAATCATAAATGTTATCGCTAGAAATCGATTGACAGTAAAACTAATCTATCGATCTATACTCGATTTTAAATCGGTCAATACAAAAATATGTCAATGTAATTTCTAATCGTTTATTTATGTATAAATATGCTATGGTAACCATAATTTTTAAGTTTAACGTAACTTCGTGAAATGTAAAAATGTTACATGTAATTCGGAAATTACATTTTGACTTAAAGACTAATGTAAAATAAAGAACATTTGGTTGACGAATCATTTTCTAGATAATTTCATTGTCTGTAAGTCAATCAAGTGGCCATTAGGCCGCCCTCGATTCCTGACCCCATTGTAACAAGGGCGTTAAGGTCATCAGTTGAACAGAGTAGTTGAAAAGTGAAGTAGTCTTAAATAGCCTAGTATCACATAAAAAAATTGTTAGTATATTTTCTACTTATAACCGATACGTTTTTTCATAAGATGCCATATAAAGATATTCCTATTGCATTTTGGTTATTACAAAAAAAATGCGTCATTTGTCGCATTTTTTGTCTTATCTGAATATCTGGCGAACAAAATCACAATGTCTGCAGAAAAACAAACAAGCGAGTGAGTAAACAACGTATATTAAGTTTGGGCAGGTTCTGTTGCAATAAAGACAAATAACAAGCATACTTGAATATAGAAATGTTTTCTAAGCAAATATTCAATGGCTTCTTATGGAAAGTTAAAATTGCCATTTCTTGAAACTCTTCTCGATATTTGTAATAAGCTCTAATCAAGATGTCTGCCTTAACCTAGACTTCAAAGCACCTGAGAACTGTATTTCCATATAAACTAACGATATTGCGACTGTTTTTTAAATCCAGAAATACGAAATTCGCAATAGAGTTAATAAAGAAATATAGAGTAGTCACAGAGTCAAAATTTTTGCAAATTTAGTTTAAGAAAAATAAAAACTTTAAAATTTTCAAGAAAAGCATGTCAGTAAATCACGTAGCGCGCTCACCTTGGAAATGAAAATACACGCATATTTTATTTTCAAGGCCAAGTGTACTTGTGTCGTAGTGCTTTCATGTTAAATATGTGTCAGTGAAGAAAAAAGTAGGTTTCAAATGTAGAAGTATTTTACTTAGAATCGTTACAAGTGATACATATTTACGAATAGTTTATAAGATGTAAAACAAAGTCCATAGTTTCAGTTCAAGTTTATCTTATTCTATACTAGCTTTCGCCCGCGACTCCGTCCGCGTGGAATTAAAAAAAAACAAAAGCGAGTAGCCTATGTGTTCTTCCAGACTATCCTCTGTATCCATGCCAAATCTCATCGAGATCCGTTCAGCCGTTTAGGCTACAAACTCTAACAAACTTCACTATCCATCCTTCTAAACTTTCACATTTATAATATTAGTAAGTAAGAAGTAAGAAGTAAGATTACAATATTTGTATAAAATTTTCAACTTATTAAAACCCAATAGTTTATTAACGAACTTCATATTTTCCTTACGTATTACTGCACGTTTAGCACAATCTAATTTTAAAACCAAATAAATGTATACGTGTTTTCCTAGAGCAATTTGTATTCAATAACAAATTCATTCATTTGAAGTGGACGTCACCAAAAATACGGGAAAATTCTACATAAAATTGCCCATTCGTACATAAGTCATACGAATTGGCAAACATTCGGCAATGATAGCGCGTACAAACTGTAGCAAAGATTTGCTAAGTAACTTTTTAATGAAGTTTAATATAACTTTATTGGATGTAGCATTCATTGGTAGTTTAATTTATAACTTCGATTTTTAATGTCTAAATGTTATGGTATACATTTTAAAATATGACATATTGTCTAAAGGTCAATATTTTCTTATTAACATAAAAATTAATATTAATAAATTATACCAAATATGATCAATACTACATAATTAAACCTACACAATGACGTCTGCATTATTACTTCAATATTATATAGAAACGATTTAAGCAGGAAACCAAAAATATATTTTGTATATACATAATTATTTTTGAACTACCTCTAAATCATTTATCAAAATAATTCGCCATTAAATGCCATATTTAGATGGGTTCAGTGGTCACTGAGGTAGACCACTAACCATCGAATATTTAGTACAGGGAATCTACACTAAGGTACTTATTAAGTAACCATTAAATGACTCTCAGTGCGACAGTAATAGATGTATCATTTTCAAATGACAATCACAAGATACTGATACACGCGAGTGATGTTACTCTATACATATATTAGAATGGTTGGGAGGTAACCGCGACCCCCATAAGCGAAGATTATTTAGCCAACGCGGTGTGCGGTGAGACAGAAACACCCAGGTCGTTACGAGGATCTCCTAAATGTGCAACGAAATAATTTATAGGATAAGGCATTTAATGTAAAAGATGAATTTAAATAGTGAAATTTCAAAATTATATTGGTATATTTTAAAAAGAGAACCTCGAATAAATACTCCTTATGATTATTGTCCCTCCCGTTTAAAACCACTTGTTAGTTGCCAATATTACTCTGCAAAATACATGTAGTTCACGTTAGCTATTACTCTGTTAAAAGGGCCACTTCAAAACCTCCTTCATCACAGTCGATATAAAGGAAATTATTTATTTATAACTCTTGAACTAAAATCATAAACTCATCCGTTTAAATTGATGTTCACGAAGACAAGACACTAGTAAATGAAATAAACAATTATCAAACAGCTCTGCGGTTTGCGTTGACACGCCGAGGCAATACCTCACCGGTTGAAGTCGGGACACTGGATTTATGTGCGAAAACTGTACCGACGTCGTCTTATGCAACCACTATGTTAAGAAAGGAAAAAAATATCATCTCGATATAATAATTGCCATTTTTTTAACCTGGTATTGGTAATACTTTAATATGTATTGTTAAATCTTAAGTGATTTTTCACCTTTAGATTAGA
>LD700011.1:3717445-3731986 GCA_003118335.3 Papilio memnon | reverse complement strand
AATGCAGGATAACTAAATAAATAACTATAACCACTATAGTGAGGAAAACGCATTCAAAATCAGCGAATAGCATCTTAAATATATTTTCCAACGCAGGAGAATGTTTATTACGTTTACGTACGAGTTTTAAAGTTGAGTACTAACAAATGCAGTTTGGGAAAGTATCCGTTTGGAAACTGCACTAGTGGATTGTTATTCGCAAACTTCGTACGAGTCAATAACACCATTTCGTAGAATATATTGGATGGCAATTTTAAATTCCATTTTATAAAAGTATTTATGTGCGTGCGTCTAGGTGGATAATTTAGATTTTATTACCATCGTTATACGTAGGTAACTATTTTATGTTACGTACTATATGAAGTTATACTACAGATATCAAATTGATATCTTTTTGACTTGCAAATTTATTAATGTATTTTATAATTGAATCAACCTCCCTTAACGTATACTCGAGTTTGAAAATACATATGTTTCTGAAAACTCTAGGAACATATTTTAATTATTCCAATAGATACTCAATGTTGTCTTGTCTAATTGAAATCTACAATTTTACGTTAAATTAAAATGTCCTTGACCCCGGTTAATGCAACAGAATCTGTAAAAATTGCATACTACAATGTGAAGACGTTATCAGGCCGTAAGCGCAAATGTCATTAAATTCTTAACGCTTTGAATATCTCATCAAGATAGAAAAGTCCTACGATAATGAAGTGAAATAATTAGTCCATTTATATGACTTTTACTTGGACATTTTCATTACACATACACAGAAAGGGTAGATATTGATAAGAAGCAATAAAATAACATTTGAACATTTATCTCTAAGCAACAAATTGTATAAGGATAACAAGCGGACCCTGTCACTTGTAACAAAGTACACATTGTCGAGTTAAAAAGTAACAATATAAATAAAATGAATATCTTCTAGTACAATGTACGGAAGGTTCGCGTCAATAGCGTTTTGATACTTTTATTGTCGAAATCGATAGTGTCGCTCGTGTGTTTTTTTATTTATTTTTATTGAATTCGATTTTTATTAGAGACGACTGTATTTGTGAAGGGCCATCTAATTTTTGATTTTATCTCGTTAATCGTCATCATAAATTGTGTGAAATCATATTACCGTTTTTGTGTAGCTAAAGTTCGTCCCACGACGACGCGATAAGCGCTAAATACCAATAAATTTTACTTAAATCCGAGTCGATAGTTAGAATTAAATTTCATAAGAATGATCGTGTGTTAGAAAACAACTTTATACCTGATTGCAGAAACATCGCGCTGTCAAAATATTTCGGTAATCGAAGATTTTATGGTTTAACGAAATCGTTATTGTTAAATAAACGTTCTTATATGAACAAGAATCTGTTTTCCCCAAACATAGGCATGGTCTTATTCTGATGCCTTACCTCACACGTCTTAAATAATTTATGTACTCAAAATCGTATTACCTCTGATGGCTTACTAAATTTCTATAAAATAGTATCAATAAGATTTCAGAGTTTGACGAAAATTATTTTCGTATTTTACTTTCATATCTTCATTTTACTTAAATAAAGACAATGGACCATAAGTACCACAATGCTAGAAGCTGGTATCGGAACGACAAGAATATAACTCTTCAGCCATCCAATTCATTGGTTTGTTTCATATCAGTGTAATCAGCTAAACTGTCTACTGAACCGTGTAGTCACGAAAATCCATTCCACGAATAATTAGTAGCAGAAAGCATTGACTCGTCGCCAGTTTCACTTAGGCGAATTAATTCCTGAAAGCCTCCCTAAAACATTTTAGAGCGAACTAAATATAGAATAATTTGTCAGTACATTGATTTCGTTTTAGTTCGCTGTTTGATTAAAAAATCTGTAATAGCATCAATAGTAATTAGTATTTCAAATTATGTTCAAGTAACAGAATAAACTCTTACCACGAAAACTGTATTGCCTTCAAATACGAGTATATCTATTTATTTGATAATGAAGACCTACGTTTATCTTGTTCCCATCCAATACAACAAAGTTTTAAAATGGTGTATCTATACTAAATATGATTCATACGAACAGCAGCTCTTAATTTCCACTGCAATTAAAGATTACAATCTAAAGGTATTTTAATAAAACGCTTTCTCTTAATTTATTCAGCTAGCATTTAGTATTTTAATAAGAACTATGAATAGCAAACGAGCTCATTCAATAGCACAAGACAATGGCCATCTCTATTTTTCTTTTACGCTCTAAAGGCTTCCTTCATTCAAATCAAGAAAAGATTAATGAGAACGAAATAAAAAACACGTAATTTTTCTTTTGATAACTAAGAGGCTTAGAAAGTTCTGTGTAAGAACACTACGTAGTTGTTATCGCAATTATTAAACTAATTCAATGCAGAAAAAGCTTGAGTACGTCAGAACTGTGTTAGTAACGTAGTTTTTACTCTCAGGGGAGCTTTTTTCACCGGGTAAAAAGTGTAATACCTTTATAGTATAGAAGAAATTAATCACGATTGGCCGCCGTACGCCGCACGCCACACGCCGCACATCGCACACCGCACACCGCTCTCTATGAATATTTTCCAAGTCGTCAGAAACCCGTTAATATAAAGTGATTGCATTTGTCGTAGGAAAATTAATGGGGTCCTTCCTAGGCGAGCATTCAGTAGTAAATTGTCGCGGATAAATTTATTGTAACGCTTGTATTTAAATGAATCATTTTTGTGCCGACATATTTAGCTAAGGTGTTTATTTTGTGTGATTTTCATATATTTTTACTAGTGATAAAAAATAATTAGAAAACAATGCATAATACAAAAGCAACGTAGCTTAAAATACATAATTTTCATTAGAAATAAAAGATTACGGTATTTATAGTAAAAATAGCATGACAAAAAAATAACCAACCAAAAATTTCCGGAGCAAATAAAATCCAAATCAAAATGTGCACAAAAATAAAAAATACAACACTTCACATCAACAGAATCTATACGTACACCGCACACAAATAAAAAATATCTTAGAAGCTTTTAAAGTATGCGAAACGCACTTTAACACCAAACACACAACTTTACCCGTTTGCCGCCAAAATCTGCAACTTTTTTCAACAATGGTTCGCGTTAGAAAAAAGTGATTGTTCGGAATATTCGCGAATTCTAAATTTGAATGTAAACTTTCCCGTGGCGCGTGTACGCGTGAGTCCGGAACTGGAATGTGTTTTGGGCTATGACGGGGAGGATGTGCGCATAGCTGTGGCTTAGATGAGACTGTGGCGTGGTCGCTGGCGCGGCGGACGCCCGGCCCGACTCCCGCCCGACTCCCGCCCCGACCAGTCGCCCTACACCTCGCACGATCACTGACACATACAGGAACACTTACTTTTGTACACATTTTACATTTTTTCTCAATATATCTGATATTTTTCTAAAGACAGTTGAAGATCCCTTATAATATTCAAAAACGCATTATCAAATATTTCCCCAAGCTTTCTTAGCTAGTCGATTTCTGAACTCAAAAATAATTGTGAAGTTAAGTATTAAATAATCGTATTTATTGTACCCCATATTAAATTTCATTTCTCGCTGTGGACAATCCAGGAAAAACATAAGAAAAACGCTATTTCAAATTACAATTCTTTTCACTTGTATAGCCCGTAAATATGAAAATTCAAGTTATTTTAGTGTAGGTGTTAGTCAGTAATCTTTATCTTTTAAAATAGAAATAGTGTACTATTCTATATTTCAGAACAAATATCGTAATACAAAGATATGCTTAAATTTATTTTAAAAATAACTCGTGAATACTACACGAATCATTCCAGTAATTCCTAAGAACTCTACAATTTAAACCGCATGTATTAATATAGAAACATTTAGTTTAAAATAATACTAATATAGATTGACTCATATACAACTTAGTCGTAAACCTAAGGAATTATGTTAGAAGTATGAATAACTATGCCATGATATGTGTCTATGATAATGTAATAATACAGAATTGGATTTTGATAAGTCTGTGCTTATTGTATTCTTACAACTACTTCTAAAATTATGTTACTTCATTTTAATTAGGGCTATACCAAGTAACTTTTTAGTATCAGAATAATATAAAAAAAGTAGCCGTATCTATATATTATGAACAGGAAAGATTTACATCAAAAAAAATAATTAAAAACCACTAGAAAGAATTAACAAATTCTTTTACCATTATCACTGAGTAACATAGGATGCATTTATTACTAGAATTTTTTAATATCGGACGAAAGCAAAACCTAGTGTTCATATAAAAACGGTCAGAGTAAAATAATAGATGTTTAATAATTATCAATTGTAACAAACATTATCAACGTTTCTGCGACTGGTAACCCAGTTACTGCAACAATGGCAACTTCAAATGTTGCCCGTTGTGCAGGAAATAGCAGGAGCGCACTGACGGCAGGATATTCCGACTGCAACTCCGCAGGAACTGTTCACAACGGACACCGTTGTTGTTGTTTACACAACGTTTGTCTCTATGTGAATTTAAAATTTACCTTAAGTGAATTTATGTAATGCGAAAATTGCATGTTTTTTATGTTTGTCTCCGATTTACAGACTGAAAGTTATGGCAATATAATTTAATTTAGGTATTTTGTCAATTGTACAATTATTTTTGTTTTCTGAGGCATAGCACGAAAATTAGTGATCGTGAATCGTAACGTTACCGTCAAAATTTGTATGAGATTGTTTTGTGGAGATTACTACTTTACTTTTTATTTCTCTTTCTCGCAAATCCTCATGCTATGTACTCTTGTCTGTGAATTTATTTGTTAATGTTTTATTCCTGTTACTTAAGAATGTAACTAAATATGTCTATTTATTTAAGTAAATAAATTCATTACGTATTCAGACAATGTAAACGAGATTGTAATTTAAGCTTGGATAGTAAACATTACAATTACAGAATAAAAAAAACTTCATTTCCTTTTGATTATTCATAAAACTTTCTCCTGCGATGGCATACGAGTTAACTTTATCGACATAAGGCGTATACTTTGTAATGTTTCTACTTTTTATTATATTTTTAAAACTCAGTGATTATCAAGTATAGTACGTTATCCAATGTATACCGGTTAGTATGGACATCTCACTCGTTAAAGCAGCTTCTGCAATGCTACCGTCCGTAGCAATAAAGTGAAATCCGATATCCTTGCCTACGACGGTCATTTTAACTACGAGATAATCTCAATCCGAGTATCGTTTACTTCGTTATTTATAACTTTTAACTGGGTTACGCTAATTTTGAATGTTTTTCTTTTTTTTTCTTTTAATGTTTTTGTTATAACACAGCACAGTCCATAACAAATTAAGTTATTTAAATGTATATCAGGTTTAGTGAGTACAAGGAACTTGTCGGTTTCTTGAGGAGGTTCATTTCAAAGTTAATTAGACTGCAAAAGTTTTAGGTTAGCATTACAAATTCCTACAATTTTATATCTTTACATCGAAGACTCATCGTTTTAAATCCGGTTTAATGCAGATGTTTTACATTTAAAGAATGCAAACAGCACCGAATGATGTAGCAAAACTTTAATCAAATATGCAAGTTGAATCAAACCTTTGATCAAATTTTGCCTGATCATCCGTAACGTGTATAAAGTGCATTCCTAATGCAAATACGGCAACAGCTGCCTCGCACAATTCTAAGGCCGCATATTAATTTATTCATTTACCCTTCACGCCCCAAATCCCCCGAACGTTGTGAATAGAAGGGTGCGTATCAGTATCGCGAAGCGCGCCCACCCATCCATCATGCGGACGATGCAAAACAAATCGATTTGGTGTTTTGTTATCGATATTACTAATGTTATTCTATCAAACTCGATATTTTAGAAACTTAGTAATGTCACTACTAACAAAGTTAAATAATCGGGTGCTTTGATCCTTAATTTTTAATTTACTTCATGTCAGAAACCTACAAATACTAATTATTAACTAACATATTTTACTACTTGGCATTAGGAAAGGACGTCATTACTATGTAACTTTTACGTACGATAATTGTGTTCCTAAACTCCGTAAACTAACGGATCTTATAATTTCCGTAACACTTAAATAGCTTCATTATCTAAAAACAACCAATACTATTATGACCTAAAATATATAAAAATTTCATCGACGACAGCATCGAAAAGAGTCAAATATTGCGTACAGTACTTACATCATAATTTTAACGTATTCATATTTTTAAAGCGGCTTTGTCAAACTTCAATGCTTCACAAATTGTCACGATATAAAATGTCCCGTGAATTTTGTAGGCGAAGGGTGAAATCGGAAGCTCCACTGGTTTTTATTTCCTCCCCACACTATCTGGTGTATCGATTCCCCGCTGCTACCGCGCTCATTCATACCTTTGATTTATGTTAGAGTCGTTACGATGCGTTACAAAAACTACATACAATGCAATTGATTCCTTTTGCTATTTATTTCGATAATGTCATGTCTTTTAAATCAGAAATTTTCCGTGTTTTTGATACACAGGTAAACTTTGGATGAGGGTTGAATTGTTGAGAAATGAGAATTAATTTGATTTATTTCTCATACATACGAAACTTTATTTTTGATAATAACTTTATTTTTGTTAGGAATTCATTATGAATTTTAATATAATACAATAAAGTTCGATTATTTTTTACATAGTCTTCAATTCAGTTAAAAATAAAGTTAGCCTAATTTGCGTGCAAAGGGTGCGATTAGAGTCGATTAACATATTTTATACATCGAGATGAAATAGGTACTCATATAGGTATGTCGGTTACAATAACCTGGGAAACGTAGTTATAACATCATAATTAAAATTTTAATTAAATTCTGTCAAACTCAATTCCACCCCAAACCACTCCGGTATCAAATTGTTTTCTAACATCGAATGCATATTAAAGTGTTAATACAATGCAATATTATGCAAAGTGTAACATCCCCAAACGTTGCAGGGGACGGCTTGTGCCGAACCGGTCCTATTTCAATGAAGTAACAACATTTACTGCCATTGTTAACATTTTAATTGGCAATGCCGAAGCTGCATTAGCATAAGGCAGGGGTCACAACTATTTAAATACACGGCTCCCTGAATTAGACGACTCTGTTTTGTTTATTAAGAAAATGTTTCGTGGATCCGTTTTACCTTTAGTTAATAATTATTTTTAAAGAATTAAAAGAATTATTAACTTAAAAGTTGGTAGGTTTGAAATCAAAGTCATTGTATATAAAAAGGATGATCAAATCTAAAATTCGCAAATCAATAGACAATGTTTTTATGATCGACCTCTGGTTAGTCATTACAATATTGTAATTCTTAACCTTTGAACCTTTTAACGTTATAATAAAACCACACAGGTACAGTAAAACATTAAATTTGATGATCGTAAATTGCGATGAGGATAAGGTAAGGAATTAAGAAGATTTCCACATTTACTTTGCGCTGTTGTGAAAGTTATGCAAGATCCCTCTTTCCTTCGTGCGAGTAAAATCAAATATTACAAATTGTTGTAGTATAAACAAAAAATTGTAAAATAAAGTAACCGACACCGGTTTTTTTACATATCTATAGTTCTATACTAATATAATAAAGCGTAAACACACACTTCTTTGTTGCCTAAGATGTCAGTAATTACAGTATATTTATGAATATTTTTTTTTAATAAAGAGCCCTACACTTACGTCATGCTTTAGGCTATATATATTCACGCCATTAAACTAAGGGGGGAAATATCTTGGATAAAAACCCTAAGGTTGGAAAGAGACCATAAATTGCTGCCAACATCAAGGAAGCAAGATTGCCATAGTAAGGTAATTGGTATTTTGACATCTGAAATTGAGAATTTGACAAATGTAAATAATAAAATAAACTTTTTATAATTTCATGCGGATGAAGCCGCACGGGAACAGCTAGTTATATAAATGCACCCTTTCCCTGTAGAATGTAAAGATTGAAAACAATGAAAATGTTCAAAAAGAATATATTTTAATAATAAATATGAGCGACGTTACACAATTTAATTATTTAGCGAACTCTACGAAAGAAATTATAAATAAAACAATTTATATAAGTTACTAATTATGTTATTACGAGACATCTAGTCGCTTTTTATCTTTGCTTCGCGTGAAAAACCTAGGGATAACACGTGTCGGCGTCACAAACAACATGAGCAATAAATCATTTGACGTTGGCGTACCCCCGGCCCCGGCTATAACTTTTCATTTCCCTACTTACTTATCTATTCATTATGCAAAACATAATAAAAAAGTAATCGTCATTCAATTTCATATTCGACCAAATCAAATTACTAAAAGACGAATCTATAGAAATAAATTTTAGAACGGCGGTAATAAACTAAATGAAATCGTGTATAAGCGCCGAGGCCATAAATTAAACATTTATAGTAATATTAAAGATCAGTAAAAACTCTATAAACGAAAAGGCTGCGACACAATAAAATGTGTTGTGAAATCTAAAGTTCACAAAATTAATGATACGACAAAAGTTGTAAAGTCAACAAAAAAATATTAAATGCATCTTTTGCTTAACTTTTCTTTACCCGTTAAATAACAAAGAAACGAAATAGATTAGTAGATAGAAAAAGCGATGCATTTGTTTATTGTTGCATTGATCAGCTAACAAATTTTCAAAAGTCTCCACTAATCTTCTTCTTCTGTCTTCGCCTTTTCCCAGTTATTTGGGGTCGGCCTTCCTCTCAAGTCTCCAGACAGCACGAATCTTAGAGACTTGTTCGTCAAGGTTTATTTCTTTCATATCTTTTAGTTAAAGTTTCCACTAATATTCCCCAATAACATGTTTATGACAAACATAGAATATAAATTCGTAAACAAATAATAAATCGGAATTATAATTGTTTCCATTTACAATTAATAATAACTGGCAACAAACATAAGCGAAGGTTAAAGCGTCGCTTCGTTATATAATACCTAAAGCAATTATCATAAAATATATTCTTCAAATGGTTACCACTTCAATGAAGTATGCACTTCAACCGCACACATATACATATTTTTTCTGCTCTCCAAACAGAAAATATTTGACTAATCCTTACAAATATCAGCGATATATCAATATCATTTAAATATCTCATAATAATATACATATGTTCACAGTTTCGTACGCTGTATGCGGCCGAGTCTTAAGTGCATTATCATCAAATATAACACTTACATTACCAGATATCTTGGGTCATAAAACACCATGTTGCGTCATAACCGACCCAGCTTGCCCGTATAATGGGAATATCCGAATCTCACCAACTTTCATACCAATAAAACAATATAAAAAGCGTATTGACAATAATTTATTCAATTCAAGCGTAGGTTTGAGATTAGTACCGATCCATTAATAGATTAATAAATGTAATTAAAGCACAAAAATTTATTTGCTGGTAGCTAAAAATTTTCGTCAATCAAAAAGTACTATCTTACTCCTTGAATCTCGATTGAAGTAATCTCCGCGAATTAGTAACAATAAAACTTTTAATATAGAGAAAATAAGAGTTCATGGATATTTATCTAATAACACGGTCAATTTAATTGCGGTGTCAATTCTGTATTACAAAGAAGTCTATGGGAAAGCCGGTGGGCGTCGGTAATCTCGTCATTACATGAGAATTATCATTTAACTAACCAAAGAAGCGAAGGTTATTTTTCTAAATAAACATAACTTGATAGAAACTATCAGATGTTTATTCAATTGTCGTACGTTCCGATGCACAAATTCTACGTATATCTTACCTCAATTACCATTCTTTTGATAATTAGATACAGTATTAATATCACTTAATAATAGTTATTGAAATGAATGAGATTTAGTAAAGTAAATGTAATTCCAAATTGGGTCGATTCTTCCGGGGAAGAACCGCGAAAAGCTAGAATACATTTTTAGAGCCCGACAAGTCCTTAGATTATAACGACAGACATAGTAGAGTAAGATAATAGTTGCTTAATTAATGATTTTAACCGTTTTAATTCGATAGTGTACAGTGTGACCAACAACTAATTAAAAAAATCTATTTCATTCTTGTCATCACATCCAAAAATATGAATACTAAAAAAACAGTTTTTTTGCTACAAAAAAATCCGTTGAATTAAGGGTTAATGCTTATTAGGGTTTTCAGTTTTTTACTTTAACAATTTAGTTGAATGACATATGAAACATATTTTGAACAATGTTCGAGTTGGTCGTTAAACTGTGACCAAGGAACTCGATAACGTTAGGTATTAAAAATATGTTTATTATTGATTCGATACTAAAATACGTAAACAAACCACTTTTAATCCACTTAACAGACTACCGACAAACATAAACACGAATCTCTACGAAACCCGAACGCAAACAATTAAAAAATAATACCGGAGAACATAATTAAATAAAAATAAATATCTTCACTGTCCAGTTCAAGGTAGCAGCGGCGTCGCCAGAGGGCAGTGTCGTCGCTCCTTCAAGTGTTGACTTACCATTGTTTGTCCTCCGCGACCATCGCAGGTGCACAGAGCAATTAAATACCGACGTACCTTGTTTGTGTACTGCAACTTTCAAATGTTTACACGTACGTTTGAAATTAGCCTTTACAATCGTATAGTACAGTGACTTGCCTAGCCTTCACACGAAGCGGCAATGTTTGGTCGAATACAATAACCTATGAAGGTGAAATTTTCGTATTGACGTTGAGTGTGTCATATTTCTTAAATGAATAACAAAAAGGTAACTTTCGAAGGCTTAGCATAATAAATTGATAAGGATTAGAGGCCTTAGTTTTTCTGTCTTTTGAATGTCTAGGAAACAACTATACGTTAAAATAATGTATGACAACTAAGGTAGTAAATAATGTGAATTCCAAACAGGAAAACATTTTCCTGCAAATAAATGTATGGAACATTGCTTTCAACAGCTTTCATATTTCGTTCGATAAATACATTTTGTGCTAAGCATTAACTTCCTCGTCTGCGAAACGCCGCCGTCGCGTCGTGTTGACTGCAGTCGACGCACATTTCCTTACAAATTGTTATCGGAAATAAGCATTCGGAGTGAAGTTGTTTCTCTGGAAAACTCTTATCTTGCAACAGAAGGCATGTCGAGTACATCAGCAAACGCCTCTCGAATCGCGTTAGACTACCAACATTATGGACTTGGGCTTTGAAAAATATATCAGTCGTTTTCAAAAATAAATTTTCGTTGTTAAAATACGTGAAATTGATAGTAATTTACCCTTATTTTTTGATTTCAAATTCTGTTTATAGTCTTATGTGACAGAAGACTGATTCAGTTAAAGAGGGAAGTGGCAAAAGTGTATGCAAACCGTGTTTTTCGTAGTCTTCGAGGTACCTCATAGAAGCTGTCGCTCCGGACGCAAACAGTATTGTATTTAATAACAAGTTATGTCTACTTAAGAGCGCTTCTCACTTGTCTCTGACCGTCATGTGCTCGACAGCGAAAATTATGTAGGATATGCATGTTACCTTTTGTCACAGTGAATACAGAACTAAAGCAGTAGATATGTGCAATAAATCTGTATTTTAAATACAGGTATTTTAAATGTTAGGTAAAAGGCACATTCATATTAAAAAAAAATTAAACGCAGTGCGACTCTCAGTAATTTTACTTACCTTAGTAACATTATTAATGTGATAGTTTACATGGATGGATAGATGGATGTTTGTTAGTTTAGATTATCAACTGATGAATGAATCTCGATGAAATTTGACATAGATGTAAAGGATAGTCTGGAAGAATACATAGAGTACTTACTTTTTTATTCCACTTGGACGGAGTCGCGAGCTAAAGCTAGAAGTATTATAAAGACGGAATTATGCATCGAGTATCAATCTATAATTGACCTAATTTTAATTTTCTATTCTTAGGTAATCCCCTACAATAAACTGTTATATTGTAGATCATTAGCACATTAAGCGATAACATTGGGATCGATATCGTAGAGCTAATTAATAACGATATTATTTCCTTTATGGAATTTATTGAATCAATAATACACAAGTGTACTATCTAACATTTTCCTTGATTAAACCAATTATTAAATACTAATGTTATTAAAGAACTAGATTTTCTTTCTAAAGACAATTTTAAAGTTGAAACGCTCGCTATTGAAACACTGACAGTGGATTCATAAATGTTATAATAATTTGGTTACATTAATCCTAATACACTGTCCATTGTAATTTTTAGAATTCACATCAAATTGTCTAATTTGATTAATGAGAACCACGACCTAAAGAGTACTTACTTGTCTTTTAGTTGGTTTAATTGACGTATGTACATAAGTTATTTGTAAAAAATTGCAACGTAGCAGAGCAACAGTATTTCGCAATCATTATCTCATTGTATAAAGATGTTTGACACGATAAACCAAATATTTCTGGCGCGTAGAGTGCAGATAGCTCACACTTCATACTTCACAGTACTTGACATAGTTTTATAGATAAATATCAATATAAGAAGTCTTAGGGTACAATATTAGATATTTAATTCCACTCGTTGATTCATAACTTATCAAATCTGTGTAAGTAAGGGTTGTGGTGTTCACCGTTTACCCCATCGTACGATTTATTTTTGTTATTTTGTGAGAACAAAATTCATATCGATCTCAAGATAGGCAAGGACGAGAATTGTCCTTCCATTTAATATTTTTATAGCATAGAAATTATAAACCACGTGAATCTAAACGATCTCGTTGCTCTTAAACTTTATCGAATACTAAGAATGCCTTTATAAATCTGAGCAATATAAATTATTCTTTCGCTCCTAATGTGTCAGAAAATCACATACTACGGTTAGCAGATAATTGATAATAGGTGCCATTCAACCACAAATCGAATAGCTAATCGATTTACCTACAGCAACGAATGCATTCATCACTCCCCGCACTCGGTCCCTCATCTGCCAAATGACCAACAGCTACACCCCAAATAAATAGGAAACGAATAATTCACAGTCAAATAGTTCGATTTCCGTACAAAACAGACGGCTCTATTCGTCACGGAGTGGACAAATTGTACCACAATTACTTACAAATTGCAATAAATGCAACAATCAAATCTAAACTTTATATTCACATGTTATAAATGCGAATATTAAACGCAAATAATACAGCAAATGAACGGATACGTGAAATAATTCAATAGATTCGTAACAATTAAACTAAATATCGTAACATAAGGGGAAAGAAATCCATTGTTAGTACAATTTCACCAGAAAATTATAAATATATCGCCGAATAATCGAATAAACGCTTTCACCATCTGCCGTCGCAATGGCGGAGGAATATTTTTGTCACGTGTCCCACGCCACAATAGCTATAAAACCTATTCGTCTCGATTATTGACACAATAGGTGTCAAGCAGACAATAATTCACATATTATACTGCGGTTAGCGGTGTGCGACTCTGTGTCGGTTATTTTCCGATTCGTTGAATTTCGTTATTCGCCCATATATCGAAATTGACTCCGCTTTTTTATTGCTTTATTCGCACAACACGGTGGAAGATATCTTTATTGTCGCTGATGGCATCATTATAAATTCATCGAAATGAAAACGTTTTTATCGAAGGATCTTTAAAGCAATACAATGCCAGTATTTTCAAACTGCTATCCTAAAATATTTACTAGCAAGGTATTATGACTTGTAATTTGAGGTATCAATACATAGTCAAGAGTCCGTCTCATCAAATTGAATAAACAAATTGAAGCTTAACATTTGCTTATAACACCAGATTTTTTTGCGTTATTTATAGAAGGAATCGACACCGCCCACGCTGATAAAACACAATTATGAAATTAGCCAAGCCATTAATAATGTTGGGATGAAGAGCGCGGCACCTACGGCTGACCTTCTACATTGTTCAGTTTGACTCTTGTTGACATTACCAAATACACGAACCATGATCGTGTATCAATTTATAGTGATAAAGCCGCGATACACGACTGACGTTCGATCACTAAACGTAAAGACTGTGGATCTTAAACGGTCGGGGTAAAAAAAACGTATATCACCTTACTCTGTTTATTATTTTCTGTTATATTTCTCCAACTCTCAAATTTTGAAACCATGGAATTTCACCTACTTGAAGCCTGTCATACTATTTAGTCAGATTGATTAAAAATAGGTCACAGCCTACGATTGCATCACAATAAAAAAACTAATCTGTCATATAGAGAAGGAGGTTAATCATATCACTAATGCGGGCATAAAAAACCCGATCACGTTTCCATCGAATCTTGTTAATACCATCAATTACTCCCTTCGTTTGTTTGCGAGACAATTGCCGCAAAAAATATGGCGCATTGTACTCGCGTTGTAAAATAATACAGTACGCCAGACAGCGTGCCGCTCGTGTTTCTAAATAATCTGTATCACATGGAGCTACGAACGAACACATAATTAATCAAATTTATTATATCTAAAAATATAAAATACAAGCTGTTCTCGTGCGGCTTCATCGGCGTGAAATTATAAAAACTTTATTTTATTGTTTACATTTGTCAAATTATCAATTGCA